>JABUQX010091074.1:0-18341 GCA_015478945.1 Trachelipus rathkii
ATATAATATATATTAATTAATATATTATATATATAAATATATATAATATTAATTATATATAATATATATATATATATATATATATATATTATATATATATATATATATATATATATATATTATAAATATATAAATGTACGGAAGTATATCTTTTTTTAAAATATTTTTCAGGTTGTGTACGTTTGCCCTCTGGACGTTAAGACAGCGTTTTATCTAGCTTTTGAGCTATGAATGTAAACCTCCTACCCGAGAGTTGGGTAATCTATGAAACACAACACAATATTTTGATTATTTTATTAAGGATACTCATTTTGTATTTATTATTATTATTATTATTATTATTATTATTATTATTATTATTATTATTATTATTATTATTATTATTATTATTATTATTATTATTATTAGGCAAAGGAGGTGTATGACAAAGCAGTTGAAGAAGGTCACACAGCAATTTTAGGATCTGAAGATCGATTTTCTGGAGACCTGATTCATTTGGCGCTTGGAAATCTTCCAAAAGGTTTGCCATTAGATAGTTTTATAAATTTATAATTTAAAATTAAAAATTCCTCATTTCAAATAATTTCTTTTAATTCAATGGTCAACACTGTTATTATTATTATTTTTAGTTTTTATTACTTCGTTTAGGGTATTTTTTGTGACTTTAATTCCGAATATCTCATCCATTTTTCTAGATTGACTTTAATTTTTGAAACAATAAATATTTTCATTGAAAAATGTAAATAAAAGAAAGCAATTTAACGGGAAGGATTAGCCGCCTCGCATATTTCACTAAATCTTTCTTAAATCATATAAAAGTAAACACATGAAAAATACCTTATGAAGTTCAATTTTATATAATAACAGAGAAACAAATTAGGCCGATTCAGATAATCACAGGTAACAATGCATACAAAAACACTGTTTGCATACTTTCTTTTTATGTGGGTTATTAGGACAATCACGATGAAAATATCCAACAGTAGTCTACCATCATAGATCTGTTTCATTTACTTTGATATATTTCTTTCATCACTTTTAAATTCTGATAAAGATTCTCATCTGTTTTCTCACTAACATCACCATCGCTATCTGGAAATCTGGTCAATATGCTATGGAGAAAGAGTACTTTTGTTCTAATATTAGTACCCATAGTTTAAATTTAGCCAGCAAATTTTTTATTAATTCTTAGTTGTCATCTTTGTCGTTACCAATGAGGTTCTTCACAACTGAGACAACTGTACCAGGCAAAAGATTTGGCATCATTCATAGCTTTTGTGAAATTTGAATGGATGGTTAGTTTTCGAAAATGAGGAGACCATCAAAAATTCCTGCATTTAACTTTTCAATACTCAGGCCATGGAATAATCTACAAGTGTATTTGAGGCATTTTTCATCTTTGTATAGGCCCTTAAAAAAATTTTATTTTGCTTTGAAAAAAATTTTTATTTTGCTTTGAAAAAAATTTTTATTTTGCTTTGAAAAATTTTTTTATTTTGCTTTGAAAAAGTAGGGGTTCTTAGGTGACTGTCTGCTCTTAACAACATATTGCTTGTTTAATTCAAGCTGTATTTGGAATAGCGAGAGGATGAATTTATCTTTGTCAAACAAAAATACACTTACAGTCATGTTTTCTCTTGAAGATCATTCCACTTTTCCCAATAATTTTGCTTTTTGAATCAAGCGTACGGTACTTCATGTGTTCATTTTGCTTCTTAAGCACGAGTTTTCACAATCTTTAAATCAACACAAATAGGCCACTGCTGATGATAGCAGGCTTCTAGAAGACCATTTTGATGTTCTTAAGTTTAGTTGAGTGAGAGATTGTATAGGTTTTGATGAAACTGTATGTAAAATACCCAAACTTTCTAGTTTGTATTCCGTTTGTCCGGAGAATTAATTCAGAATAATATTGCTGCGAAATACGAGTTCCTCATATTGTCTGATTTATGGAAGAAATCCCTCCTCTTTTCTGATAAGCTTTTATTTTAGTTCTCCACTGTAGACAGTTTTTTTCTTTTAGCAAGGATGCTAAAAGTTAAGATGCTTCCTTTCGCAACCTAGGATCTCTGATTAGATCATTGAGTTAATTTTAGGGAGAACTGCTCAGCTGTTGAAAAGCTTCCTTGATATTCACTTTCCATGTTATCAGCTGTGGTACACTCCACATTCTACATTTCTTCAACATCCGACAGTGAAACTAACACTGAAACGAGAATGTCTTCGCCGAATTTCATAGGTTGTCTGATTCTAAATCAGGATTCTCTCCCTTTTGTGTCTTAAATCAAATAACATTTATAACACAAAAATAACAGTAATTGTCATGATTTTGCTGCTGCTGCTGCTGCTCTCTCTCTCTCTCTCTCTCTCTCTCTCTCTCTCTCTCTCTCTCTCTCTCTCTCTCTCTCTCTCTCTCTCTCTCTCTCTCTCTCTCTCTCTCTCTCTCTCTATATATATATATATATATATATATATATATATATATATATATATATATATATATATAAATGTGTAAATTTCCAACTCAACTTTTTTAACCATTTTTATATGTATATATATCTCTCTTTTTATATATATATACCTCTGTCTACTCTCTCTCTCTCTCTCTCTCTCTCTCTCTCTCTCTCTCTCTCTCTCTCTCTCTCTCTCTCTCTCTCTCTCTCTCTCTCTCTCTCTCTCTCTCCCTCTCTCTCTCCCTTTCTCTCTCTCTCTCTTCTCTCTCTCTCTCTCTCTCTCTCTCTCTCTCTCTCTCTCTCTCTCTCTCTCTCTCTCTCTCTCTCTCTCTCTCTCTCTCTCTCTCTCTCTCTCTCTCTCTCTCTACGTTATTGTTCTCTCTCTTGATCTCTCTCTATCTCTCTCTCTCTCTCTCTCTCTCTCTCTACACCTCAGGTACACGAAGTTTAATTTTTTTCCTATTCATTTTTCCGCTATTATAGTTACTATACACAGTTTTGCAAACCCTATATGAAAGCCCAAGATTTGACTTGGTCTCCAAGTTTCACATAAAAATTAAATACATGGGTTGTATTAGGGTAAAATCTTAATTTTAATATCCATTTATAAAATTAGATAGCCATTTTTAGATTCATAACCTCCAAATTCAATATTCGATAAAAAAAAAATCCATAACAATTCGCATTTTTTTCCTGTAAATTTTCCACCACAAATACTAATTCATTTCTGCCTAATATGCAAACTCAATATTCTAATTATAAAATTGTTTTTATTGAAAAATTTTAATCACTTTAACATATTTCGATACTTGTAAAGAAATTGTGACCCTACTCAGCAATTGTTCTAAATTTTCAGGGGAAAAAGCTGATCTCAAGCTTAAGATGGTAAAAGAATTACCATTGAGGATTGACGGAGCTATTGATTTTGTTTTACCAACCATTTTCAACCCACGATACACACCAGCTGGTCAGCAATCTGGCCCTGAATTTCGTGAGTATATATATATATATATATATATATATATATATATATATATATATATATATATATATATATAATAAATATATATATATATATATGCTGCTATATTTATATATATATATATGCTATATATGCTATAAACCTTAACTAATAGCCATACTTATATATACTCCTTATATATATGATTGAAACTAAAGAAGTTACTCGCATGATATCTCAAAAACTGATAGGTACAAGAAAACTGAAAACATATATGGAATCAGTGTATGAAATTTGTATGGAGAATGAATTTTTTTTTTTTTATACCTCAAAACTGCGATAGGTACAAAGAAAACTAATAATATATTTAGAATCAGCGTATGAAATAAGTTGTATGAAAAAAGATTTTTTTTTAACTAAAAAGAATACCCCAGGGTAAAACGCAAAGATGCAAAGAGTAGAGTCGGGGTCCCTCGGCCTCCTGGGGGACGACGGGGGTAGGACTATTTCCCCCCTCCGGGGAGGATCTCGGAACCGCTCTTTGGTATTTGGGTGTGTCGCGGGTTCCCGCCTCCGCCCCCTCCTACGGGGTATGGGCCCCCTCTGTCCCACCGTGAAATGAGCCTAAAAAAATTTATACGCTTATTCCATATATGTTATTAGTTTTCTTCTACCTATCTTAGTTTTGGAGATATAAAAAAAATAAAAAAAATTTTTTTTTCATTTTCCATACAAATTTCATACGCTGATTCCATATATGTTATCAGTTTTCTTGTACCTATCTTAATTTTAGAGATATCATGCGAGCCTTTTAATTTAACCATATATATATATATATATATATAACTGCCATATATATATGCTGCTGCTACCTATGGGAGGTAACTATGCTGCTCTATATATATATATGTATATATATATAATATAATAATAATATATATATATATATATATAATATATATATATATATATATATATATATATATATATATATATATATATATATATATATATATATATATATATCTTTCTTAATATATATATAATAATAATATATAATAATATCATACCAATAATATATATATATATATATATATATATATATATACAGGGTGTCTCAAAATAATGTACTAACACTTTGAAAGACTATACAAACTTTATTTATGAACATAGTGACAAGTTTAAAGGCTTGAATTACAGAACATTCATGTATTTAAAGAATCATGTTCGCAAATGTTCAAAATGATGACCGCCATTGTCCAGACACAGCTGATAACGCGAACCAATGGAGTCGCAAACGACACGAAACAGTTCATTTGGAATGTCGCGACGTTGTCTTTCGATTTCTATTTCAATGCATTCATCGTCTTGGGTTTGAGCGATAAACTCTGTCCTTAAGGTATCCTATAAAAATAAATACATTTGATTTAGATCTGGGGCACCACGGTATTCAATACCCCTTCGTCCAATCCATGTGTTTGGAAATGCTGCATCGAGGTGAGCTCTTACATCGCGATGGTAGTGGAGAGGTGCTCCATCTTGCTGAAAGTAAATCACGTCGATATCACCAAACATCTCGTCAATGTGTGAACCGACCGACTCCTGCAGGAAGGTTAAGTAAAGTACCTGTCCCCATCGACCGCTTCGTTATAAAAACGGTCCTATGATGCCCAATGCTGAAATCCCACACCACACAGTTACCTCTAGGTTTAATGGTGTTCAGCTTTAACATGGGGATTTACAGGACTCCAGTAGGTACAATTATGGTGATTAATCAAGCCATTTAATTTAAAGGTGGCCTATAAACCGCTCCCAGAAAATTTTGTGTGTGAGAAAACCCTGCATCTTCTGTACATTTAGCCAGGATTCACAAAATTGAAGTCTCCGGTCCAGATCGTCTTCTTTGAGAACATGGAGTAGTCTTGGTATGTAACAAATGCTGCTGACTCATATGTCAGATTGACGATGGTTGACATCTTTTGGGAAATGTGTGTAGGGCTACTCAGTGTAAGGTCGAAAGGATGCTGCTGGGATTCCGTTCAGAGTTTCCTGTACCTGCTTCCTTTGCAAGGTTGGTGGATGTCCGTGGTCGTCCAGAACGTTTCTTGACGTTGTGAACGGTTCCATCTGCTTCAAATTTCTTTCTGATGCGGGCAATGGTCCGGTGCGTTGGTGGCGGTTTATCGAACTCCCTTCTGAACCGTCTTTGCACTTCCGTGGCGTTTCCGGTGGTCCAATAGCATTTAAGGACAAACTTTCTCTCTTCAAAGCTAAGTTGATCTCCTGCCATTCTGTTACAGTAGTTACACCTGAAAAAACAAAAAGCTGTCAATGTGTTAGTACATTTTTTTGAGATACCCTTTGTATATATATATATATATATATATATATATCTTTTTTATTTAATTTATTTATAAATATTTAAATCACTATTTATAGATATCTGTATTTTCTATCTTTTTTTATATATATATATATATATATATATATATATATAATATTTAGATATATTTTATCTATACATATATCTATATTTTTAATATACTGATATTATCTATACATATATATATATATATATATATATATATATATATATATATATATATATAACAAAGTATATTTGAAATAACAAAATAATAATATATACCAACATTATAACCAACTTGTACCAACTTTATTTATATATTATATATATATATATGCGCTGCGTTAGTGTTCTTTTAATTGATTTAAAGATAAATAAATATTGTAGAAAGTTTTTCTTCTTTGTTTTCCTAAAAACAAAAGTTAAGACAGTTTTTTTACCTTTTACAGCATCTCCCGCCTTGAACAATGTTATGTGACTCCAAATAAAACGCCATATTCACTTCACGTAAAAAGCGAAGTTCGGGATGCTATTGCCAAAATTAAATCTTTGAGCGATGCTATAAATGTTCATTAGATGATGATGAAACTTCAGCCAAGGTAAAGAAAAATCAATTATTATTAGCTTATGTGGCCTTTGCTTTTGGTAAATTTTGCTTATGATTTATTTAATTTTGTATTGCATTGATGTTTTTCTATGGCACTAAATTTGTTTTTATAGGTCTAGTTTTCAAACGTACATGCACAGGCGCGGCTTTGGGAAGCACAGGAGGCCGGGCCTCCTCTAAAAAAAATAAAAGCACTAATGTAATAAAATAATTCCAATTTACTATTTATTACTATTAAATAATGTTTTTGAAAATGTTTATACAAGAACGCTAATTTTACATTAAGATCATTTGATACTCGCGAAATATTATTTTCATAAGGATCATTGACTGGATTTTGATTTTTGCCTCCAAGAAAACATAATTATAATGCTTTCAAAACACTGGTTGTCATGGCAACGTAAAAGAAACCTTATTCTTATTTTGTCTATTTTGAGGGATATTTCCACAAAGCCTCCTCAGAACACGTCTGAATAACTCTGCATACAAATTTGAAACCTTATACATAAAAATAAATGTAAAAACAAAGTATAAGAACTAATTTTTTTTTTAAAATTAACAATTATTTAATATATATATATATATAACTTATATATATATATATATATATATACCATATAATTCTCTACACCATATATATATATATATACTGCTATATACTATTCACCTGCCTCTATATATATCTGCCTCTATATGTCGAAATTTGAGGGCACCGGTTTGGGAAGCACAGGGGCGGGCCTCCTCTGAAAAAATAAAAGCAGCTTCAATATGGCCAAACCAATTCAAAATTACTATTTAGTACCCACTGCTATTAAAATAATATTAATTCAAATTGTTATACTAAGAACATGGTACATTAAGATCATTACAAATGCCTGCTTAGTGACCCTTTCAAAGGATCATTGATGGGAATTACATTTGTGCCTCAAGCATAATTCTGTGCTTTCAAAACACTGAGTTGTCATGGCAACGTAAAGAAACCTTATTCTTATTTTGTCTATTTTGAGGAGTTTTTCCACAAATATATAACGAAAACTAATTTTTTAAAATTAAATAAAAAAAACTTCTTTATTATATACCGGTATATATATATATATATATATATATATATATATATATATATATATATATATATATATATATATATATATATATATATATATATATATATATATATATATTTAGAGAGAGAGAGAGAGAGAGAGAGAGAGAGAGAGAGAGAG
This sequence comes from Trachelipus rathkii, assembly GCA_015478945.1. NCBI lineage: Eukaryota > Metazoa > Arthropoda > Malacostraca > Isopoda > Trachelipodidae > Trachelipus > Trachelipus rathkii. The sequence goes on from JABUQX010091074.1 coordinate 7,610, forward strand.
AGAGAGAGAGCTATTTTTGTTCAAGATTTGAAATATGTATTTGTTTTGTCCCGGTTTATGTGATTTAGCTTTATGAAATTTAATTATTGATATGGAGATTGACAAGCTGTATGTTAAAATTATATTAAATTATATTTTATACTAATGGTGTTTACAGTCAAGAAAGGAAATTGTCATGTATGAATTATATAAATTACGAAAATCTTTATTTATTATTATACCTCCGCGTTGAACAGCAGACAATAAGAGGAAAGAACTTTCACGTTTAATATATATATATATATATATATATATATATATATATAAACTTCACCTCGTAGACAGGTAATAACCTTAAACAACATATGTATAGCAACATTTGTAAATATATATATATATATATATATATTGTGTGTGTGAGTAAAATGCAAAATGCAACTACCAATATTTTTTAGGACGAGCCGCGCCTGATATATATATATATATATATATATATATATATATATATATATATATATATATATATATATATATATATATATATATATATATATATATATATATATAGAGAGAGAGAGAGAGAGAGAGAGAGAGAGAGAGAGAAAAATAATAAAAATAGATAAGTGTAATAAGAAGAAAGAGAAATTCTACTAAAGGTAATTTTAAGTTTACTTGTAATTTTTGATAATTTTGGGACTACTTTTGGGTATATAAATCTTGGTGAAATCCTAGAATTGCCGAAAAATAGTTAATATTTAAATTGGCATCTGTTGCTTCATATGACTTTATGAGCTTCATATGAGCTTGAGAAGTGAGGAGTGATTCTTAGATTATAACCATAGGTGAAATGTGGTGGTGTTGTTAATGTTAGTGCAAATATGAAAAAATGAATACTGAAAAAGACATATAATGTTATTGTTGCCGGATTCAACTGTCATCAGCAATCAGTCACAATCTTTTAATAACGTTTTCTGTGTAAGCTTAGCAATTTTCAAATGGAGAAGGAGGACAAAAAGCAAATGCTTTTTAATTTTCGAACACGAGTATACATATTTACCTATTCTTGGAGTGCATACATTAAAGATTTAGGCAAATCGATTTAAAAGCACTTAAAAAATCTTTAAGCAACATACAACGGAAAAAGGAATGTAGCAACACCGCTACGCTACGAAAGTAAGTCACGGGGACTTTTAGAGCCCAAGTTTGCTTTGCTAACGGACTTCCCACGGAGTTAAGGTGCTAAAATTATCCAAACTCAGTTAAAAAAAGAAAAAAGCACATTAATATTCAGCATCTAGTTCATTAATTCAGAGGAGAAAGCAATTTTAAAAATAAATAAGGAAATAAAATTTACTTTAAATTTAACAAACCATTTATTCCAAAATATAAAAGTCTATCTAAACTAAAAGAAGAACGGAAATGGGAAACTTTTATATTATTAAATCTTACCATATTATTAAATCTTAGATTATATTATTATTATATTATTATTATTTATATTATTAAATCTTAGATTAAATCATTAAACGTATCTTCTGACACTTTAATCTTCTAGCTCAGCGATTCCCAACCTGGGGTACGCGTACCCTTGAGGGTACTCGGAAGACTGGTTCGGGGTACGTGAGGAATTTATTAATTACTTAAATTTAAATGTTTCTTTACTTTAAACGAGAGTTACGAGTGCAAATAAGAAATGGTAAAATCACTTACAATTGCAAAATCCAAACAGCTCTCCATAAATCAGCAGGCTTAATACTTCATTATAAATAATTCAAACCCACAGTATATATATATATATATATATATATATATATATTTATATATTTATTTATAACATATATATATATATATATATATATATATATATATATATATATATATATATATATATATATATATATATATATATATATATATATATATATATATATTTATTTATTTTGAAGTGCTCTCCCCATGTTTTCGGTTCACGAGCCGCCACTGGCTACATGATTCTCTATTTGTCTTATCTATGTATACTTCCTTTGTTAAGTTACTATGTATGTATTGCTTGCTATCTAAACTTCTTGCATGTCTCTTTCTTTATCCTGAATGTCATATACTGTCCTTCTTAATGGTCATTTTATTAAATCATGGGAGTTGATAAAAAATTGTTTCTCATGGATCTGTGCTGGTCACACTCCTTTTCTTGATCTGTGTAAATGATGTAGATAACGGAATAAAAATGAGGGTTTCTGAACTAAATTTGCTACTTCTATTGGGAATCTTGAAGGTTGTATTAAAGTTCAACCTGGCTTGGATTAGCTCTTGATTGGGCAGATAGGTGGCAAACTAACATCAAACAAAGAGTGTGAGGTGCTTCACAAATCAAATAAAGATTTTAAATATGACATAAGTGGGAAATCGTTGGAAAGGTTGGTTGGACAAGGAAAAGGATTTTAGTTTGCTTATTAGTAGAAATTATTTGAAATTCTCAGAGCATTGTTTTATACCCAAACTATGTCCACTCCCTTAACCCGACCATAAGTCTTTATCCACTACTGACATAGCCTAAATTTTAGCTATTTATGATAATAATGTTTTTGATTGGTTACTAAGAGCTTTAATTGAACAATCAAACTTTTTATTAATGTGTATATATGTATCGACTATAGACCAGTGAATCGGCAATGACGCCAATTGCATCTTTCTTTCTAGATTACTCAAGATGGAGGAACGAATTTTGATCACGACTGGAGCTTTCAAATCTACTATCAATCTGTTCACAAACCCCGCTGTTTACAAATGGTAGGGGACCGAACTAGTACCGGATTGATGAAGGATGACATTATCATGCTAAATCTATTTCCCGAAGTTCCTTTAGAAGGTTATAGTCCTCACAACGAAATTATTTTGGTTGTCGATAGATCTGGTAAGTTTCTAATGGTTCAATAAGAGAATTGTTAATAATAAATGTACTTCCAAAATGGTAGCCAGAAATTTAAATGGTTCAATAAGAGAATTGTTAACAATAAATGTACTTCCAAAATGGTAGCCAGAAATTTCATTCGACTTTTTACTAGTGTTGAAGTTATATAGCAAAATTTAGATATTTTATAAATTTTAAAGTCAATAAATTTATAGAATCTTAACTAGGTTAATATTTTGTTTTGAAAACTAATTTTTCCATATTCACTACTATATTAACCACTGCATTTATTTCCTTACTCTTAATTACAGGTAGCATGAATGGAAGTAAAATGGCGAAAGCCAGAAACACCTTACTGATTTTCTTGAAAAGTTTGCCACCAGGGTGTAGATTTAATGTGGTCAGTTTTGGGAGCAATTTTCAAAGATTGTTCGAAAGGTTAGAAATTATTTTTTATCCATTTAAATAATTATGTTTAATGGTAAAAGAATATAATTGTTTTAATGGTAAAAGAACTAGCATTTTTTAAACTAGCCTCCAAATAATGTAGCTGTGTATATTTTATTATTTATATGCATATGTCGAAGAAAATTTATTTTTATATTCCTCTTTTAATCTGAAAATAACCAAAATCTTTTTTAAATATTAATGTAATTTATATAATCTTTGTAAGTTTATTCCTTATCACTTATAAAATGATCTTTTTCGCAACTCTACTCCTGTAAAGGTTAAATAAATTCTCGTTATCATAGACTGCTTGAACCATTTTCTTATGTTTTTTTAGTGAATCCTTATGGTTCTCCTAATTGATATTCATATCTTTTAAAATTTGTAACCGACCATTCAACAACCTTTACCAGAACTCTGTTCATTATAAAGACTTAACTGACTTCTTTTTTTGGAACTTAACATTCATTTACATTACCCGATTCCCTAAATGTTAATGGTTTACTTACTCTAGTCCTAAACCTCAAGAAGAAAATAGTTAGTTTTAGTTAGGCAAAGACTTAAGGAACAAGAAAAGAATTTGGGGGATGTGAGTCAATAGAGGCAAAAGTCGTTGCTCTAATAAAAACTTTGAGTGCATAGAGGCGAAAATTGTTTAAAGCGATAAAAAAATTAAAGAAGCCTAAGAAAGAGAGGGAGGGGAGAGAGAGAGAGAGAGAGAGAGAGAGAGAGAGAGAGAGAGAGAGAGAGAGAGAGAGAGAGAGAGAGAGAGAGAGAGAGAGAGAGAGAGAGAGAGAGAGAGAGAGAGAGAGAGAGAGAGAGAGAGAGAGAGAGAGAGAGAGAGAGAGAGAGAGAGAGAGAGAGGAGAGAGAGAGAGAGAGAGAGAGAGAGAGAGAGAGAGAGGATAAATATATATATATATATATATATATATATATATATATATATATATATATATATATATATATATATATATATATATATATATATATATATATATATATATATATATATATATATATTTTTTCTCACTTTCCTCTCTCTCTCGCCATCCTCCCTTTAGAGTGCCCACACTCTTCTAAGATACCCCGCCGCAGCAGTCGGCCTCCTCCAAAGATCGCTTAAATTTGTGATGTCCCCATGATTGCTCCGGGACGATGGTTAGCTGGATACTCCACGAGGAAGTGAGCCACAGTCTCCGGGGCCTGGTTGCATTTTGTGTAAATATCTGATGTGTTCTGATTAAGTTTAAACCTGTTATTTGTAATATTGCAGGTTTGTGTGATATATATACTGATTTAGGTGGGGAGTAGGCAGAATCATTTAGCATTCTCAACGATCTGGAGCAACTAATTAAAGAACCTACACACACATTCCGGATCGTCCCAACCAATTCTTGAACACACTTGACCTATGTTTCACCACTAGTCCTTCTCTCTACAAAAAATACACCACCTTCGCTCCTATTGGTAAAATCTGACACAACCTTATATCTCTTAATTTTAATACTTTCCCTCCAACAGCTCCATCCTGCCCTACACGTTTTTTCTGACACTTTGATCGGGCCGACTGGGGGGCCTTGCGTTGCTTCTACGCTAACTATAATTGGAATGACTGCTTTGTCTCTGGTGACGCTTCGACTTTTGCCGATAAGGTGGGGCTGCAATCGTTGATGGGATGAGCAGGTTCAACAGCTAGCTAGACTAAATCTTTCACCCTCAAAATCCATAAATTAACCATGATCGTTTTCGTGCCATTCAGGCTAGAAACAGTGCGTATCGGGGGAGGAAAAATTCTCGATCTCCATACTCTTGCTAATTTTCATTCAGCTAGAAATCACGTTGCAGGGATACTCTTCGACGAGCAAAGCTGACTTTTCATCAAACGAAAGTGGGCTAACCTCCTTGGTTCTCCACTACTGACAAATCTTCTGGCCTCTTGCCAAAAACTCTCTAACAACTTCTGTAATTCTGTCTTTCCTCCTCTTATTATTCGATCCGATGGTTCTGTTGCTAATTCTCCAACTGAAAAGGCCAATCTCTTCAACCTCCTATTTTCCTCTAACTCAACCCTGGATGATTCTGGCATTCCTCGTATCTCTCCCTCCTTCTCCTCCAGGTGTCCTATGCCTTTAGATAACGATTATTTGAAGGGTGCATGGAGCTCCACTTGTCGTCTATGAACGTTAGGAAGGCAAACAGCCGAGAGAGCATTCCTCTATGAGTTTAGGGAGTCTGCTTTCGTGCTTTCGCCGCCTTTCGTTAACTATATTCTCTATGTTTCAATACTAACACTTTCCCTCAGTGTTCGAAGCACGCACATGTCCTATTCCGAAAAAAGGAAGCCGCTCTGATCCTTCTAACTATCGCCCTATAGCTCTTACTTGTATTCTATCTAAGATCTTTGAAACTCTTCTCAACTCTCATTTCTTAGATCATCTGGAATCTCATTCACTTCTTTCCGATCGCCGGTACTCGGCGCTCGGGGTCTACTGGCGATATACTTTCCTATCTTTACCTGATTTTATGGTTTTCCGCCCTTAGGGATTTACGGGGAGACTTGCGTTGTGGCGCGGCATATCAAAAAGCGTTTGACCGGGTGCTGGCGCGCGTCACTGCTCTCAAGCTCCCCTCTCGGGTTTCCTCCTTCTCTTTACTCACTTATATGTCTAGTTTTCTTTCAAATCGCTCAATATCGGCTGTTGTTGATGGGGCGACTTCTTCTTCCTTTTCTGTCAATAGTGGTGTTCCTCAGGGTTCTGTCTTATCTCCTACTTTATTCCTACTTTTTATTAATGATCTTCTCACCTGCATCTAACTCTATTCACTCATATGCGATGACTATACCCTTCATTCTTCAACTCATTTCAATTCTGCTCCCTTCTTTTACTTCTAAATTGCCTCTCGTTAATTTTCCCGATTCTATTCTCGCTGATCTGGATAGAGTTTTTCCAGGTGGGGTCGTCTGAACCTTGGCTGAAATTCAATTCTTTAAAAACTCTTCTACAAATCTCCTCTCTAAGACACTTCTAACTTTCCTATCTCTTTCGACGGTTCTCGTATCTCCTGTTGACAATATAAACATCCTTGGCATCAACATAAAATGTCTTGGAAACCTCACATTACAGCGGTTGCTAGGGCGGCAAGGGCGGCCTCAAAGAAACCGGGAGTTCTGTTTAGACTGCCTGACAAGACTTTTTCCTCTTCTCAGTTGCTCCGCTATACAAGGGGGCCTCATCCGCCCTTGTATGGGCCTCTCATCTGGTGAGGGCTGCTGGTTTCACCCCAGCTTTTGAATGAGGTCGAGCAAAAGAGCTATAAACTTTATTCTGTACTTTCCAGTTCATGACCCTCTATCTTTGCGGCGCGATGTTGGTGCTATCTCTGCCAATAGGTACCGCAGGGGGCGGGTGCTCGGGAGGCTTCATGCTCGCGTACCTCCACCTTTGCGTCGCCCTCGTAGCACTAGGGGTGCTGTGTCTGCACATGAGTTTGTGGTGATGTAGGTAACTCCAGAAGGCTGGTTCGCTGCGGTGCTTCCTTCTTTCCTGCCATCTGTTTTGTGGAATTCTCTTCATCTTCTGTCTGTGGTTCCTGCTGAATTTAATCTCCCACTTCAAAGCCTGCGTCTGTGTTTCATCTGCGTAATTTACTTTAGTTGTTGACTTATGAAGTACACCCCCTCCTTGAATAGGATTCTGCTTACGTGAGTGGTGGTGACAACCTGCGGAAATATATATATCTATGTAACCAGCCTTGTATGTATGTAACTCCATATATAATAATATATGTATATGCTATAATAATAATAATATACTTATATATACCTTTATGTATAATATATATATATATATATATATATATATATATATATATATAACTCTTTATATATATATATAGTTCAAGCAGGCATTTTTAGGAAGCACTCTACAACAAAAACACTTGTGTTACAAGGTCCATGGATGCCAATATGGGAGGAACTGGAAATATTTTCAGCTCTTCGTCATGTTTACTCAAAGGAGGAACCCATTCCAGGTTATCCTCGTCAGGTATGTAACATTTTCAAAGAATGTAAGAATTGAAGGATATATACGGTAATTTATGTATATATATATTATATATATATATATATATATATATATATATATATATATATATATATATATATATATATATGCTATATATAACCTTAATAACATATAATATATATATGCGCATATAATAACCTTATATATATACTGCTATATCTTCAATAATATATACATCATATATAATGGATTATATGTATAATATATATATATATATATATATATAATATAATATACAATAATATAATATAATAACACTTAACCCATAGTAATATATATATATATATATATATATAACTTAATAATAATAATAATATATAATAACCATATATATATATTGGTGATGGGCGAGAGCTGAATTTTTATAATCGTTTTAGTTTTTTTTGGGTTCACTAAAATTTTTCCACAACAACCGCGGTTGCGGTCCGGCACAATAAAAACAAAATTTAACAATTGCTACTACTACTACTACTTTACAACTACTACTACTACTACTACTACTACTACTAATAATAATAATAATAATAATAATAATAATAATAATAATAATAATAATAATAATAATAATAAAAATATTATTGTTATTATTATTATTATGTATTACATTATTATACATATTATATATCATGTTTCATTATTATTGTTAATATTATTATTCAAAAATTTCAAAAAATTTCTGGTCGTTTAATATGCAATTTAGCTCTGTTTTAGGAGGTACCAGTGTTCGGGACGAGACCCGCTGCGCCCCACAACTCAGCTTCCCATCTCGCCCTTTGGAAACTGGAAAGTATCCGACCAAAGGCGCTTCTTTACTTCGTGTTTGAAATTGAATTTTAGAAGCGGGCAAGTTAGATTTAAGGAATAACAATTTTAGCATTTTCTCCTGTTAATCTCATCCTTTTCTCGTCATAAATTATTCCAGTTCTGCTGAAAAGTTGTTTCTTTGGTGTACTACTAGATGGTCATAACAAATATCTTTTAGCCATCATATTCAACTCTTTGAAGTTATGTCCGTTTTCTCTCCACCACATTAGAAGATCATCTTCGAGAACGATCCTTTTTCTTTTTGATATTTTTGCTATTTCATCCAAAACACTTTCATTAAGCTCTATTTCTGTATTATCATCACTTACTTGATGCTAAATGAGCATTCATGGTTTCAAACAGAGTTTTTGGCTTGGATGTTGAAGGTTGCTTTATTTCTGCAGTCTTAAAAGATAACTTTTTAAAAAGATAACTTCCTGACAACCGCAATTGCGGTTGCAAAGACCAGTGACAACCGCGGTTGCAGTTGCGGTTGTGTGACCAGTGACAATCGCGGTTGCGGTTATTCGATCCATCACTTTAATATATATATATATATAGTAACATATATATATATACATACTTCCTGTATATATATACCAAATATAATATATATATATATATATATATATATATATATATATATATATATATATATATATATATATTTTTTGCTTTTGTTTTTTAAATATTTATATAAAATAACATAACCCTATATATATATATAACCTTAATAATAACTCATATATATATATATATCAGGAGCTTGGCGAGTTTCTTATCAAAAAAAGTGAAAAAAGTGAATAAAATTTTGAAAAAAAGTGAAAAAAAATGACTGAAATGCTCAAAAAAGTGAAAAAAAAGTGACTGAAATGCTGACAAAAATTACATATTTTGAGAAAAACGTGAAAAGAATTTACAATTTCCATTACTAAAATTCAATGTGACCTAACTTATTTACTATAACAACATGCTATTTACTTAATATTTTGAGACGCTAAGAACTATGAAGTAGGTTTTAAATATAAATAACTGAAGATGAAAGTATATAATAATGAAATGTTAGTTTTAGAAAGTCATAATGTAAAGAAAATGGAATAATACTATACTTGAAAATACACTTACTGTATTTGGTTACAGAAGAAACAAGCTAATAATTATAAAAATTAAGGGTAATTAAACTTTTTTGAAAAAGTCTGAAATGAGACTTGTTTTTCGTTTTTCAACAGCAACCTGTAAATTTTCCACACTACGTCTTTTTTTTTCAGATGCCTCTTTCTAAACATTAGTGACATCTTCCAGCATCGCAGGCCAAGCTTGCTTCACAAATCTTTCTTTAAAGCTCTCTTCAATCTTTCATTAGCTTCCAATAACAGTTTGCATGCACTTCCACTTTGCTCTGCCTCTTCTTTTCGTAGCTTCTTCAGCATTTGTTCATCATCAGAATTTTTTTCCTTTTTGTGGTCAAGTTGTTTTTAGTGTTTTCCTCTTCAGCAATTTTTGTCTTGTTCAGCCTTTGCAGCTTCATCTTCGAGTCTCCTTTTTTTCTCTTTCTCTATCCAAGTAAGCAATGTATTGTTTATATGCTAAACGTCCCATGGAAAGGAGCTCTGGAGTTAGAGAAATAAGATAAGGTTTGTTATCATACATTTTAAGAGCACTTTTAACAGTGATTAAAGCATTTAACGTTCTCTCTGACATAGATGACCTGGTACTTGTAAGAGTTCTGCCTGATGTGGAAAATGCTCTTTCCACATCTGCATTACCATGTGACAGCGACAGTGAAGCTTTTACTACTCTTTCAACTGTTGGAAATCTTGAAGTGTTTACTGATGGATCGGTTTTATTAAAAAACTGAGCCCCATACAGATCTATAGATTTTTTTTCGGACTCTGGTTCAGCTTTTTCCAATTGTATTGAGTAACTCATGACATAACTTACCTGAAAAGTTTCACGAAGTCCATTGCAAGAAGCAAAACTGTAGTCCGCAGCAACACATTTCAAGCACCACATTAGTTCCATAGCAGTAGTTTTAGCTCGATCAGCATACAGTTTGATAATCTTGCTACAAGAGGGCAATGGTGTGACTTGTTTATTTTGATCACTTGAATTTTCAATATTTTGATTTACATTACAACTAGGCAATAATTGTAACTGATCTTTGTTTAATTTAACTTTGCTGTAATTGATATGAACTGCTTTCTTTGAATGTTGTATAACTGCCTGGAAGCCATTTGAGGAAATGTTTATGCATTTCATGCATATTTTACAAAACATTTCGCTGTCTGACTGTTTCTTTCCCCCTCACTCAATTTTGAAGCCTTGAGGATCAGTCTATTCAACCAAGACATTTGAAACTTACATCTTCCATCTTTAAAAATTTCAAATGTTCAAACAATTGTGACAATTTCACATTACTGAAACATAATGATGAATATTACCAATTCATTATTTGACCTATGTTTTCCAGTTCTTGAGTTCAATAAACTGTTTTGTAGTTAAACCAT
>JABUQX010091075.1:2500-10000 GCA_015478945.1 Trachelipus rathkii
TATATATATATATATATATATATATATATATATATATATATATATATATATATATATATACTATTTTCTACAAAGCTATTTTCACTTTTCTGTATATTATGAATGATTAAAACCCTTTGTTGCTATTAGGAATCTATTTTATATTTAAAAACACATAAAACACAATTTAAAACTTATATACATTTGCGAGCTTTCGTCATTGTAGTAACATGACCTTCTTCTAGCTTTGACAATTAAACAAGGCGAAAAACTGTTTTCTATGTGATTCTATTTAGTTCTGAGGAAGTTGGTTATCTAAGATATTTTTGTAGAATGCTGAACTCTTCATAATATTGTTCTGTATATAGTCTATAGTTTGATCCCCAGGGCGGCGGTTGAAATTTGGAAGATTGTATATGCAAAATGCTTCTGCAGATTTTCTGATTTTTGTGTTTGTAATATTACGAATGATGGACATGTTATTAATGTTAATGTGATGGTTGTTGTTAAGTCTATGGTGTGTTAAGGCAGAGTTTTCTTCATGTGTGTTTAGATCATGTTTATGCTGGGATTTTCTGCGTTTGAAATCTATGGTTTCACCGAAATAATGATTGTTGCAATTATTACAGGGGATTTTGTATATACATGGGGGGTCGTTTATTTTTGATTTCGGGGGTTTTAGTACAGTTTTTATATTAATATTATTTGACGGAACTAGTTGTAAGTGTGGTGGGAGTAATTTTTGTATGTGATGGTAGTTTATGTTTGGGATGGGTATGTATGTCTTCTTGGTATTGTGTTTGGTATTATTTATGTCATAGAATTTGTTTTTTGCTTTTTTATATGCCTGATTAATTATATGAGGAGCACAGTATTGTCATTTTAAATAGTACTGATTATATAAACAAATGTTACACACTACTTAACACACATACATATGAAAAATTAACCAAAAACCCACAATCTAACTCACAAACAACCTTCAACTCTCAACTCAACCAAATACTAAAAAACCAACCTAACATAAACAATAACCTCAAAGCATACATGACTAACATTTCCCAGTTCTATGGAGTACCAAAAATACACAAACACAACACACCTTTACGCCCCATCATATCAAACACAAACAACAATACCTACAAACTATCACAATGGCTTTCAACTCAACTTAAACCTCTTCTAGGCACTATTTCTACTTCTCACCTAAAAAACTCTGAAGATTTTATAAACAAAACCTCTTCTCTTAATACTAAAACCCACACTTTCGTTAGCTTTGATGTCATATCACTTTTCACATCTGTACCTGTCCCTCATCTATTAGAACTCCTAACTAAATACATAACTGAAAACAATATTAACCTCTCACAACCTTTCTCTATATTAAAACAACTAATACTACTTACATTACAACATAATTTCTTTCAATTTAACCAACACTTTTATAAACAAAAACACGGTCTGAGCATGGGATCTCCACTCTCTCCCATGCTCAGCAACATATACATGGAATTACTCGAACATTATTATATTCTACCACATCATCTTCTTTCAGGTTGTGTTTGGTTACGATATGTGGACGACATTTTTGCCGCCATACCAAACACAACCAACCCCCAAGACATATTAAACCACATAAACTCGATCCACACAGATATAAAATTTACTATAGAAAATGCCAACCATAACACATTACCGTTCTTAGACACTTTATTAATATCAGATCACAACACTAAACCTTCTTTTACTGTATATAGAAAGCCCACCTCCAACCCCACATACATACATTGGTACTCCACACACACAAAAAACACCAAACAAGCCACACTATCTGCTCTATATTTACGCGCTTTCAAAATATGTTCTCCTGCTTACCTAAACAAAGAAACAGAACTTCTAAAAACCACATTCCAAAAACTAAAATATCCTCCTCATATAATTAATCAGGCATATAAAAAAGCAAAAAACAAATTCTACAACATAAATAATACCAAACACAATACCAAGAAGACATACATACCCATCCCAAACATAAACTACCATCACATACAAAAATTACTCCCACCACACTTACAACTAGTTCCGTCAAATAATATTAATATAAAAACTGTACTAAAACCCCCGAAATCAAAAATAAACGACCCCCCATGTATATACAAAATCCCCTGTAATAATTGCAACAATCATTATTTCGGTGAAACCATAGATTTCAAACGCAGAAAATCCCAGCATAAACATGATCTAAACACACATGAAGAAAACTCTGCCTTAACACACCATAGACTTAACAACAACCATCACATTAACATTAATAACATGTCCATCATTCGTAATATTACAAACACAAAAATCAGAAAATCTGCAGAAGCATTTTGCATATACAATCTTCCAAATTTCAACCGCCGCCCTGGGGATCAAACTATAGACTATATACAGAACAATATTATGAAGAGTTCAGCATTCTACAAAAATATCTTAGATAACCAACTTCCTCAGAACTAAATAGAATCACATAGAAAACAGTTTTTCGCCTTGTTTAATTGTCAAAGCTAGAAGAAGGTCATGTTACTACAATGACGAAAGCTCGCAAATGTATATAAGTTTTAAATTGTGTTTTATGTGTTTTTAAATATAAAATAGATTCCTAATAGCAACAAAGGGTTTTAATCATTCATATATATATATATATATATATATATATATATATATATATATATATATATATATATATATATATATATATATATATATATATATATGATTTATATATATATATATATATATATATATATATATATATATATATATATAGATATATATGTTATATATATATATTATATATATATATATATATATATTATATATATATATATATATATATATATATATATATATATATTATATATATATATATATATATATATATATATTTATATATATATATATATTATATATATATATATATATATATATATATATATATATATATAAATATATATAAATATATATATATATATATATATATATATATATATATATATATATATATATATATATATATATATATATCTATATGGCAAAGATTATGACCGCTTTGGGAATCGAACTCGAGGTCTTGCTACAAAAATATGGTTTTTACTTATTATCTATTATTATATTGGGGTTATTGCAAAGATGCTATGAGAATGAAAAATGGAGAGAGCCTATATATATATATATATATATATATATATATATATTTTCATATTCATATACATATATCTACATATATATATATATATATATATATATATATATATATATATATATTATTATGAAAGAATATTATAATTAAATTATAATTGGGTAGGCAGTTATATATATATATATATATTTATATATATACATATATATATATATATAGAGATAGAGATATATATATATATATATATATATATATATATATTAGATAAGATTTTCATATTCATTAGAATAGTCACTTCTTGATTTAGGGTTGGCCGAGTAATGCACTATTCCACACCGCACCACACCGCACCGCACCACACCGCACCGCACTGCACCGGACCGCACCGCACCACGCATGGATTTCGTTTCGTGCACCACCATGGCACCCTGCACCCATCATCTGTTCTTACAGCACCGAACCGAACAAAGGGTGAAAAAGAACTACATCGCACCTTTATTATTTTTTACAATCGCACCAAATAATGACGCTGAAATTGTTTGTCGCACCTCACCGCACCACACCACATAGCTCCAGCGCGACTCTGAATCCTAGTTTGATTAATAAATCACATTATTTACTAATGGTGGCAGAGTGTATTTATACCCAATTAAAGTACTGATATGATTCATGTTTCGATTAAAAAAAAAATCAAAATGACGCAAAATGATTTTCAATTTTTTTCTTTCTTTCTTGAAGAAAAACTCTGTAAAAATACGAGCATCGGTGGAGAGAGAAATGGAGGGAAAAAAATCTGGAAATTTACGATTTGGGACTTTGAAACAAACTCCTCCTCTCTTCATAATTACATCAAGAAAAAGAAAAGTAGAAACGATTTTGTGACTTACTACGACGAGAGAGAGAGAGAGAGAGAGAGAGAGAGAGAGAGAGAGAGAGAGAGAGAGAGAGAGAGAGAGAGAGAGAGAGAGAGAGAGAGAGAGAGAGAGAGAGAGAGAGAGAGTAAAAGAGAGAGAGAAATATAGTTATTTTTGTTGTTTAAGGGAAAATAAAACAGAAATAAAATATTTATTTAAAGAGTAAATGAAGAAATTAAAAGTCCAAATTATAAAACACAAAAAAATGAAATAATTGATATCAATAACACAGAGAAAAGAAAGGTGAATAAGAAGAAAGAATGAAATAAAGAAAGAAAGATAAAAAGAGCTTACTAACTAGCTAACTAACTAACTAACTAACTAACTAACTAACTAACTAACTAACTAACTAACTAACTAACTAACTAACTAACTAACTAACTAACTAACTAACTAACTAACTAACTAACTAACTAACTAACTAACTAACTGACTAAATAAATAAATAAATATAAATAAATAAAATAAAATTCAATTCAATTCAATTCAATTCAATTCAACAATTCAATTCAATTCAATTAATTCAATTCAATTAAACAATTCAATTCAACTACCAATCTACTAACTAATTCAATTCAATTCAATTCAATTCAATTCACCTCACCAATTCAATTCAATTCACCCACCCAATTCACCAACTAGCTACCAATTCAATTGAATTTAATTCAGTTCAATTCAATTCAATTCACAAACAATTTAACTAATTAACTAACTAAACTGAAAATAAATAAATAAATAAAATAAAATAAAATAAAATAAAATAAACTAAGTGATTCAATTTAAAAAAGAAAAAAAATTATTATATTTTAAAGATTCACATTTATCTTTTGTATAAAACGTATCTTCTTCCCTTCCACTATTTCAGTCCCATTTCACTTCCAAAGATTCTTCCTTTCTATTTCCCTTAAAAATGGGATTCAGTGTTTTTTCTTTTCTTTAAAAATGGGATTCAGTGTTTTTTTTTTTCTTTTCTTTCCGGATAATTGTGATGAGGCAAGCTCAAAGGAAGTTTATAGACCAGACCAAAAGAAAACTTTGGGATATATATATATATATATATATATATATATATATATATATATATAAGCAGTTAAGAAAGTATAAGGCAGCAGCCATATATATATATATATATATATAAGTTCCTCTATATATATATATATATATATATATATATATATATATATATATATATATATATATATATATATATATATATATATATATATATATACATATATATATAGCAACAAAAAAAAAATATATATATATATATATGAATATATATATATATATATATATATATATATATATATATATATATCAGGGACGAATCCTGGCGAAAAGGTTTGATCATGCGAAATGTTATAATCATATCTGTATCCCTAAACAAACTAGTCACCATATATATTAAAAAGCTTACTTGCAAATCTGATATTGAGATGTGAATCACGTAGCGATTCATCACTTGTAGATAAACTCTTCTCCTGTTCTTCTGAAGAAACTTCTGTACCACCTCCTCATAAAATGTCGATCGAATTTTTAAGTCATCAAGTCATCAACATTTTATTGCACAGCGACAGAACTTACAGAAAGTACCCCTATTAAAATCTGGTGCCTTCTGCAAACAGGATTTTTTTTTTTTTTTTTTTTTTTTGCGTTTTTATATTTTCGGTCACTTTTATAAGATGACTTCCACTTAGGCATTTAAAAAAAGCTGTCATATTCATGAAAATTGTACCAATTGTTCAAATGTGCAAGCACACGCACATCTACACAGACACTAAGTACTACTTACGAAACAGAGTCAAACAAGCCTATTTCTCCATTTTTAGAGTATTTTTCCTCTTCTTTTTTTTCTAATTACAAAATTTAATTAAAATATTCGTATTATTTTCTGTATTTATCAATATTTTATTTTTATGTAAATTTCGATACTTAATTACTGAATATAGAATTAAACATTTTTATAATTTATTACTTAAATTTGTGAAATTTGGCCATGAAATAACCAATATGGCAACCCTGAGTAGAATAGCAGAAAAAAAATCATAATTCTTCGTCATTTTTTTTTAAAATTAAGAATAACGAGGAAATGAACGATTATTAATACGCTCTAGCTCAAAGTATTTGCTTGCTGTTAAATTTCCACAAGCTTTCAAAGTGTTTTCGTCGTGAGTAATTTCATATTTCGAATAAAGTTGAGTGGATCTTCTACTCAAGAAACAAGTTAGAGAGAGTGGGATTTTTGTATGTTGTCAAAGGGCAATTGTAAGTGCTGGCTATGGGTTTTTTTTGTTTGTTTTTTTTAGGGATGTGTTATTATTTAGTGGTGTGGTATTGATAATAGTGTAGTAACACATCATGGTTTAAATAAACTGCAAGAGATTAATTGATTCAGAAAATCACCTATAAATGGCAATTTTATTTGTGTCCATTCAAGAAACAGGATCAGAGGTTCCAGCCTCGTTTTGTATACTACAGTGTACACCGGGTAGCGAGAGGCAAACTTCGAACTCTTTAAGCGAGCAAGCTTTAACTTTTAAAGCACTGAACCATGAACTATATATATATATATATATATATATATATATATATATATATATATATATATTATAATATATTATATATATATATTATATTATATGTTTTATATATATAAATATGTATATATATATATATATATAATAATATATAATATAATATATATATATATATATATATATATATATATATATATATATATTTATTTATATCTATATATATTATATATACTATATTATATATATATTATATTATTAATTATATTATATATATATTATAGTATATCTATATATATATATATATATAATATATAATATAATATATATATATATATATATATTATATATATATATATTTATTTATATTATATATTTATTTATATATATATATATATATATATATATTATATATTATATATTATATATATAATATATATATAATATATTATATATATATATTATATATAACTATATATATATATATATATATATTATATATATATATAATATATATATAATATATATATATATTATACTATATACAGAGGTGGGCATCGTTACTCAAAAAAGTAGTTCCGTTATCGTTAGCTATCCGGTTACTCAGAAAAACGTAATTTTCCGTTATCGTTTTCCGTTTCTTTTTGAAAGGAAAAGTAACCCGAAGAGCGTTACTATTTTCCGTTACTGTTCAGTTACTTTTAGCTTTTCATATGATATTAAATTACGGTATCTTAGGCAATTTATTGGTTTGTGTATATTAAAATTTTCAACATTATCATTATTTTTATTAAAAAACATACCCTCATGTAAGACCTTAGCCGCACTCAAAGACTTTGTCCCTTAGCAATCCACCGAACGATTTAAATTGCACCAGCGACCTTCC
>JABUQX010091075.1:25000-28133 GCA_015478945.1 Trachelipus rathkii
GGGAGGGATTTGGGTATTAAAAAAAAGGGGGGTAAAAAAAGGAGAAAGGGTAGGAAAAGGGGTACGTTTTTTTTTTTTTTTTTTTTTTTTTTTTTTTTTTTTTACAGTTAACTCACCATCAACGGGCTGAGCCCTTTCAAGGAGGGGGAGAAAATAAAACAAGGAAACGCCACCCAATCCCCAGCCAGCCTAAGGCAAATCTCTCAGGTGAGGGCAGACGTGGGCTTTAAGAGAGGAAGATTAAATATAGTTGGAAAACAGAAGAAGCAAGGAGTTTCCACAGACAGAAGTAGGCTGGAAAGAAAGAGGCACCACAACGGACAAGTCTGGGGTTCTCAATACTCACGCAAAATTCATGCGAGAGCATGGCACCCATTGTATTGCGAGGGCGACGCAATGGAGTTGGAATGCGAGCGGCCAACTCCCCTGAGCATTTAGCCGCTGTATACTATAAAAAGAGATAGTGCGCCAACGTCACGTCGGCAGAGATAGAGGGGTCAAGAGAGTTTGGAAAGTAGGGGGACAGTTTATTAGTCTCTTAGCTTTAGACTCAACCCTATCCAATAGAAGGGTGGAAGCCGGAGCCCCCCCAAATGTTAAAAAATATACATTGTATAATGTATATTATGCTACCTTATACAATGTATATTATTTATTTTCTTTATATACTATATATATATTATATATATACTATTATTCTTTTATTATCTTTTTTTATTCAATGGCCATATTGAAGTGTGAAATTTGATTTTTGAATCCTTATTTGAATAATAAAAATAAATTTTTTAATAAAAAAAAAATTAACTAAAATACACCATGAGCTGGTTTGAATGCACCCTAAAATGTATATGGAATTTGCCATGACATCAGAGATTCTATTGTTATGACTTTTGATTTTTGACGAATGGCAAAAGCCCCAACCCTAATCTCTTGCAACATTTGAGCAATGAGAAAAAGGGGCAGACCTAAAATACATTTCTCTGGAGCTAGAACTATGTTTCTAGTTCTGCCACAACTGGCATAATAACAAATACTATATATAAAAAAAAAGATCAAACATAATACTTCAAATGGCCAAAGAATAAAAAAGAAAATATTAATAATAAATAACTAATTTTTATATATTTTTTTTTTAACATATAACTAAGTGGCCTAGGCCACCATACCTAGGCCTGAAGAAGTTAGCAGCATAGGCTAAAATAGTAGAAGAGGCCTTTCACCCCCAGATGAGGAGAGATTTATCATATTGGAGGAACTTTTTTTCATAAATAGGGTAAGCATCAAAACTAAGCTCATTCTGTATAGCTGATAGTTTGATTTTAGTTCTTGCCCACCATACTTTATATGGTAGAAAAATAGAGAAGCTAACCTAAAACCTTTAAATTTAAAGTAAATCATTTCTGTAAAGTTGACTGTTCAAAATTAAATTAAAAATAAAATTCAGTTTAAAGTAAAAAGTTAAATTTCATATTTTGATATAGGCTACTGAATGAAGAAAGAATTAATAATAATAATAATAATAATAATAATAATAATAATAATAATAATAATAATAATAATAATAAATAAAATAAAATTGGAGCTTATAAGATCCCATCCTTACAGATTGGGTGTCTTGCTCTCTCAAAATCCACAAATACATCAATCAACTGGTTATAGAAATGGTTGTATCACAGAAGAGGAAAGAAAATCATTTTTTTAATAGCTTTTAATGATTAAGAATTTTATTTATAAATAGTTGTAAAGTTTTTTATAGTAAAAATTTAAAATCGACTATTTTTGAAAAATCCCTCTTTTTATTCTTTCTTCATATAATTATGGCATTCATATATATTTTTCTGTGAATGGCGCAGTCGACAGGATTTTTTTCTCTTGAATGTCCTCTACAGCTGATATTCCCTCCTCATTCTGGTGTGTTTGGCCTTAAAAAAAAAAAAATTATTTGGACATGTAAAACACATAGGCCTATTTGAAGACAAAAGTTATAGGTAATTCGTTTTTTGTGTTGATGTTCTTTGAATATAAAGAAAATAAGACAGTTGAAACCAATAGGGCTAATCGAGACACAAAAAATATATGTACCATCTGTATATTCAGGTTATAAATATATTTATTAAATAATAAATCACACCTTCTCACCTAGGCCTATTGGACTGACATATTATAAACAAAAAACAACATATTATAACAAAAAAAAAAATATATACTGTATACTATGTAAAGTTATTGACGATTATTAATATTAAGCTTATAAAATAGATAAGTTGAAGCCACATAGGCCTATCGAGACTGACAATATACCGTACTATAAAAAAAAAAAAAAAGAAAAAAAAAAAAAATTTAAAACATTTTAGATAGGTTATTTTTTAATATGGATGTAGTGGACCCAAATGTAGAGTTAAAATTTGTTGAAGAAATAATTAGTGACGGGGCAACACCAACCTCATTATTTCAACAAGTTTTAACTCTCGTTAAAAGACGAGGAACCAAAAGGTCCATTATTACCAAATTGATAAATAAAATAACAGCTGATATAGATTTATATACATCTAATGAGTTAAAGGGTGTTATCTTAAATTTAAAAACAAAACTAAAAGAAGTTACAGAGTTGGACAATAAAATAATAAATATTTACGCCTGACTGTCAAGAATTCACATTTGAAAACGCAGATAAAATTTGTGAAAAAAATGAGTACTATGCCTTTGGCATCTCATCTCTCATAAGTGAAATTGAAAATAAAATAAGCCCTGTACAAAATATTTCCTCAAATAATGCTCATATTGAAACTGGTTTTTCTGGTTTAAAAAGACCCGAACTCCAGCTCCCTGAATTTGATGGGAAGCCTGAAGACTTTGATAGGTTCATAAAAAACTTTGAAGAAATAATGGATAGGGAGAAATACAATAAATTTGCTAGACATTCTTGTCTAATGAAACAACTCAAAGGTCCAGCAAAAATTTTAATACAAAAAAGCCCTTTAGCAGATATGGATTATGATATGGCCAAAAACTTATTAAAAAGTGCCTTCAGTAACAAGTCTTTACAACAATATTCAGTTATTGAAAAACTGATAAAATTAAAATTAACCAATGATTTTTATACTTGGATCAGTGAGGCTAAATTAATAGAAAG
>JABUQX010091076.1:0-27313 GCA_015478945.1 Trachelipus rathkii
GATGAATCTCTCTCTCTCCTCTCTCTCTCTCTCTCTCTCTCTAACTCTCCTCGTCCTCTCTCTCTCTCTCTCTCTCTCATCTCTCATCTCTCATCATCTCCTCTCCTCTCCTCTCTCTCTCCTCTCTCGTCTCTCTCTTCTCTCTCTCTCTCTCGTCTCGTCTCTAAATATTATTAAATAAATTATCTTATATATATATATATATATATAGTATATATATATATATATATATATATATATATAATATAATATATATATAAAATAATATATATGTGGAGTATATATATATACTATAGTGATGGGACGATAATCGTAATCGGCATTTATCCTCAATCGTCCATGCGTCCAATTTTTCGCGATTAAGTAGGAATACAACCAGAAACAGGACGAAGGTATGTTTCTGCATCATTCAATTTAGAGCTCTATATTCAAGAGTTATAGAATTTGTATGTCGGTCATAGGTCTCACATATTAAAGACTTTTAAAATCAATGTTGTTGAAGATATAAATATATTAAAATTTCAACTAAAATATTAAGTTGAAATATTAAAATATTAGAGAAATGAATGATTTAATATTAAATAACATTCATTAGTATAAATCAGGAGAATTAATTATTTTATTAGTGATATTATTTTATAAATTTTATTTCAGCATATTATTTTTAATGTATTATTAGTTTTATTAATTACATTCTCTTATCTCTTCTTATTATTATAAATTTTATTATTTTGTTATATATAAATCCACCTATTATAAGAAAGTAATATTAAAGCCAAAACTAAAATTTCACACATCGAGTCACTGCACAAATTGTGTACTAAAAATATCCCCCCCCAAAAAAAGAGACAAAACCAAGAAATATCGCCATCTTCAACTTCGCCAGTTAGGATGTCATAATCCACTCCTCAAGAAAGGGTATTCAGGAAAGACGGAAAATACAAGAAAGGGCTTACAGCCATCCTGGAGGTTCAAAGGTAGAGTTGCCGGACTTTCTCTCTCAAGTCCGTTCTGCTCGGATCTCTTTCCCTTAAAAGTTAAAGAAAGACTACTTCAAGATCAAGACGATCCTTCAGGAACTTAAACCATTGTGAAGACTAATGTATATCGTTGCAATACTTTCGCCTCCAAACTCGTCATCTTCGGCGTAATTGAATTTGATTTGTGGATAATGGCTAAAATTAGACAATATTTGTGCTTATATAAAATTCACTATAATAAGAAACGTCAATATTAAAGCCAAAAATAAAATTTCAACACATTAATTCGCTTCACAAATTTGTCTTAAAAGCTCCCAAAAGTTGATATGGAATATTTTCTGTTTTTGTCGTTTTTTGGGGGAGCTTTTTAGACAAATTTGTAAAGTGACTTAATGTGTTTGAAATTTTGTTTTAGACTTTTTATAATAATTTCTTATAATATGGATTTATATTAACAAATATTTCTAAATTGCCGTTTCCTATAGAAGAAAATTTTTTCATTACCGTGGCCTAAGATCTCGAGTTCGAGGGAAATATTGCAACGAATTACCATTAGTTCTCAACAATGGTTTAGTCCTGAAGGATTCGATCTTGATTGGAAGTGTTTTCTTAACTTTTAAAGGAAAGGAAATCCAAAGAAGCGACTCAAAGAGAAGAAGTCTGCAACTGTTACCTTTTGAACCTCCAGGATAGTTAAGCCTACTTAAAGATTTCTGAAAAGCAACTTTTCTGAGGAGTGGATATGATTTTCCTACTGCGAAGTTGAGATGGGATATTTTCTGTTTTTGTCGTTTTTTTTGGAGCTTTTTAGACAAATTTATGAAGTGAACTTATATGTGTTGAAATTTTATTTTTGGCTTTATATTATTATTAAATTATTATTTTTATTATTAATTATTATATAGAAATTAGAAACAAAACCAAGATATTAATAAATATACTGGAAAAAATTTCTAAAGTATTAAAAACGTTTCTTATTGTATTTCCAAACATTCTAAATAAGAATGAAGTGAACACAATTTAATTCTTCCTTACTATAAATTTGAAAATTTTAAAATATACTTTTTTCAATTAATCGTCATCGTCAAAATTCACTATAATCGTCGTCATCGTCAGAAATTCTTAATCGTCCCATCACTTATATATATATATATATATATTATACTAATATATATATATATATATATATATATATTATAATATAATATATAATATATATATATATATATATATAATATATATATATATATATATATATTTTATAATATATATATATATATAATATATAATATATATATATATATATATATATATATTATATATATATATATATATATATTAACTATATTATATATATATATATATATATAAACTTCAATTTTTGTTTATAATCACATTTCTTTTTAGTATTTTACTTTCCTTAAGTTAATCTTGAATAAGTTTAAATCTTAATTTCAAAAATATTTACAAAGGTTTATTTATAGTTTATAATTTTCATGTTTGTTTATTTAACTAAAAATATTTTCTATAATTCTTTAATTAGAGTTGCGTGATTTGTTGGTGGGTATGTTAGACAAAAGCACATCTAAGAGGTTGAATTTGAATGGCATTTCTAGTCATCCTTGGACAAATCTTGAAATTGATATTAGTGAGTATTCTTATGAAGAAATTGTTCCGTGCGAAAACTCTGAATTACAACCACAGGTTTACATAACCGATTACACTTTAGTCGAAGAAAGTCTTTCAACCACTTCTAGTAGTTTTGTATACGAAGAGAGACATTCGTTAAAATCTGAGTAAGTTTAATTCATATTGGAAAACTGCTCTGCTTGCAATTATTATGAAGATAATTTGAACTATCGCTATTAATTTTCTTCATAGCAATTCAAATTAAGTGATAAACTTTTTTAATTTATTTACAGACTATCCATGCAAAAATCAAATTCTGTGTTCGTTGGCTTACCCGTTCTATGTGATAGAACAGAAGCCAAAAGGTCAGACGACATTACTGTCAGTTCAAGAACGTGTTCATCTTCCTACAAGTCAGTATTTTTTATTTATTTTTTACTATGTTGCTCCCCTCATACGAGAAGCGGGCGGGCGACCTCGAGATATTTCGCCACCGCCTCAGGCTAGGCTCGGAGATCTATTAAAGAAAGTGTATCGAAGTTGCGTCTGAGGTTCGTTAAGTTAGAGGAGTCTAGTGAGAGATGTTTTGTATGGTCGTTTGTCTAGGAGGGATCTCTTTGACAGTAGGGGAAGGGTGTATTATGTTATGAATTTCAAATTTGTTTTCCTTTCCAGAAGAGAGAGATGGTATCCAGAGCGAAGACGGGACAGCATTACTCTTGTTTGGCGATCCAAATTTTGATCTGTACGGGATATTGAAGTTTGATTTGTTTATGTTTGGATATAGGATAATATATAAATAAAATTAATATATATATATATAGAGTATGTGTTACCTGTGTTAATCGTATGAGTATGTGAGACTATGTGTTTGGAATAAGAGGTAATAGATATAATGTAAAAATGGGTTCCAGATGGACAAATGTATTGGCAAAGTTAGTGTGGAGAAAATGAAAAATGGGAAATGAACGTATTAAAGAGTGTGTGGTGTGGGGTAATTAGAGAATAAATGAAAGTACGTTGAGATGGTTTCATCATGTGGACAAGGATGGATGAATAGTCGGTTGTTAAGCGGATTATAGTGGTGAGTGTGCTGGGAATCGAAACGGCTGGGAGACGAGAAAAAGTGGATTGAAGTCAGTAAAGCAATGCCTGGAGGAGAGAGATGTGAGTTGTAGCAGGAGGCGAGATAGAAAGGTGCGAAATAATAGTCGGTGAATGGCGGGGGTTTGGTAAGGGTATTGTTTGTGGCCCACTCTGGGCCAAGGGATTAAACCCCACATTGACGAGAATGCCTAGTGAGGGTCCGTCGCTGTCCCGTGAAGCTCTTTAGGTGGTTTTCTGAATGCGACAAGTTCTCACAAAAGGTATAAAGGGGGCCGGTAAGGCTGGGTGCTTTCTTCGACTTTCGTCATATCTTCTACTTCTTTTCTGTTTCTAGTGCATGCTTCGCACCTAACCCCAGTCTTGGGGAGAGAAAGGTGGGTGATGATGAATGATGATGATGATGATGTTGAATATATATAATATTATATATATATATATATTATATATATTATAAAAATATATATATAATATATATTATATATAATAATATAAACCTAACTTATGTTTATACATATAGGCCATTTAAAAAAAATTTTTTTTGGGTGTTTTAGTTTGCTAAACTTATTTACATATGAAACAAATATATAAAATATACACATATATATATATATAATATATATATATATATATATATTATATATATATAATATATATATATATATATATATAATATTATATATTAATAATTACTACTATATATTATATATATTAACTTATATATTGTCTTCAATAAAAGGGAATAAAATAAATGGAAAATTAAAGTGATTTTGAAAAAAAAAAAAAAATAATTTTATTCATTAAAAAATTCTTAATCTCGCTCTCTCTAACAAAAAAAATAATTGATTTTTTTTTTTTTTTTTCTGTAAAGCTATGATGAGTACAAATTAAAGCCAGTTCTGCTAGATTTTCTTCACATGTGAAGAATTGAAAAAGTTTGCTTTGAGCTTTTCAGAGTATTGAAATATTGTTTTGAATTCACCATTTTGAGTGTAGGCTAAATGGCTAAGATCCTTAACATTCTAGAATATGACTGGCACATATTCAAATTTATTCCAAATATTAGCAAAATTTTGGATAGATGTCGAGGAATAAGTACTTTATAAAGATATTAGTAAGTATGGATTTTGATTCGCGAAATGTTTTTCCTAATGCTGGTTGTGAAAAATCATCAAGAATATAACATTGTAATTGCCATAATATCTTGTTCATTTTAAATTGATTCTCCCAAGAGGCATTATAACATTTCTTTCATTATCAGAAAGCAGAAACTCTGTTGCAACTTCCAAATGTTTGAAAAGGTTCGTTGATGTTTGCTTGAAAACCCTTCTAGAAACAAACATCACATTTCCAAAATGATTAAGAGCGGGTGGATGGTTTTAATTATGGAGAATTGCGAATGTAAGTACATATATCGAAAACGTAGGTTTGGAGATATCAAAGTTAGACAGTAAAAATAAATAGAAACTAATAACAAATTTGCTTTGCTTAAAGACTTAAAAGATCTAAGTTTTTTTTATTAAAGGTTAATATCTTGATCCATTCAAGCTCCACTTAAAGCTTCAACAATGCTTTAAAAATTTCATTAGGTCATAGCAATCCATCGAAATTTTCCAACTAACTTGTGTCGCCCATTCGTGAGAGCTTTGTCTTCATTTTGTGTCTGGAAAAATTTTTTTCTTTGTTTTATCTTTTTACAAATAGTAGTCGTCCTTGGCAATCTAAAATATCAAATAGTAGGCATTTTCAGTGTGCCATAAAGTTTTTAAATGAGTTGTACTTCACATGGATGTGAACAGTGATGAAAATCTAACGCCGCGGATATTTTCGACAGCTTAAGCACCTCTAAAACATTGTCTCATGCTTTTTACCGCATCATATCGTTGTCACTCAAAAGTTAATATTTATATCAAAAGTTCGTAGTATTACGTCAGATAGAGATAAAGAAACAAGACCGTTAGCAGGCCACATGGGCCTATGGAGACTGTCCCCAGTCAACTAAATATATTTATCAAATACATGCCCATACAGCATGCGCCAAACACAACCTACACCACACTCTAAGGCCTGTCATTTTCCTAAACAAAGGTCAATATAGTATATACGCAAAATAATTTCACTCGCAAAAGTAAAATCTTTAGCTAAGGTCATGCTAACCACAATACAAGCTTAAATAAGTTTATTGTGATACCTGTAGCTACAACATGCTGTTTACTTAATACTAATAAAAAACCCCGGCCACTTTGGGCTACGTCAGATATACTATATGAATGCAAAGACAATCCATATACCTATCGCAATCTTCTCTTTTAATGTTGCAATGTGAGTCCACTCAACAAACTCCTGCGGGAAACCCATTCAATAAATTTAAACCACTATACAGAATGAATCAAGGTTACATCCTACATTTCCTTATGTCCTTCTCGCAAACCGTCATCTGGTTAAATATTTTATAGACTGATATCATGTCCTGATGACTGGAGAATTGAAGGGGAACCATATATTGCATATGCTGACGATCTGCATGTTGAGCGAGCAGAGAGGGGGTGATTCGAGAGGTGCGTGGAGTTGTTGCGTTAGGAGTTGTGAGGAAGCAGGGTGAAAATGAGATAAACATACAGAAAACAGAGATATTAACAGTAAATGAGGAAATGAGAGGGGAAGAGAATCGATGGTGAGAAGAGCAGAGGAAGGGGGAAGGCGTAATACCTGCAATTATTCGTCGGAGGGTGTTGTAAAAAGAAAAAACAGGAAGGGAGGAAAGTGAGAGAGATTACGCGAAGAATGGAAAAGTAGGATTAGTTTGAAAACGGTATAAATTTAAGACGAAGATGAAATAGAAACATAGGAATAGAGTTAAAAAAGTGATTTTTAACAGTTATACTGACTGCCCGTCACGCTGCTGTACGGAGCAGGAAAATATGCAAACAACGAGAAGAGAGGAAGAGTAGACATACAACAGCGGAGATGAGGATAATTAAAGAACTATGATTTGAAAGAGTAAGAGAGACAGAATGAAGAAATGAGTTATGTAGAGAAGATATAAGGTGTGAAGAAAATGACGCTGAAGTATGGATGTGGGGAGATGAGATGGTGGGACATCTGGAGAGGATGGAGCAGGAGAGAATGCCGAAGAGAAGATGTGAATAGACACCAGAGGGCAAAAGACCAAGGGAAAGACCGAAGAAGAGATATGCGGAATCGGTGGAGGACTCTCTGAAAGATGTCAGCTACCAAATATGAAAGAGCGCTGAAGAGAAGAGGAATAGGGCAGGAAAGGGACGTCTGGAGAAAGATTCTTGCGCGGTCTGACAGATGAAGATCCTTCCTGGGAGAAGGAAAAAATATAAAGAGAAAAAATAATATATATATTATAATATATATATCATAATATATATATTATATATATATATATATATATATACTATGTATATATATATAATATAATATATATATTATATTGTATATATAAATATATATATATATATATATATATATATATATATATATAATATAATATATAATATTAATATAATATATAATATATAATAATGATAATATATATATATATATATATATCTATATAATAATATTATATTATATATATATATAATATATATATATATATATAGTAGTATATAATTACCACATAAATATATATATATATATATATATATAAATATACTATATATATATACTATATATATATATATATAATAATAGTAATAATATAATATATATATAAATATATATATATATATATATATATATATATATACTATCTAGTATATATGGAAAACGCCACTCAGATTAAGAAATCTTCAAACGAACTACAAATAGTGTTCCTCATTTCTATGAATAAATACATATACTCTAATTTGCTTTGATTAAACTATTAATTTTTATTATTATTAATGAATATAATTGAGAGACTTAAGCCATCAAAAAAATTTGAGTAACTTAAATAATTTAGGGAAGGGGTCTTACGGATTATATATATATATATAATTAGTATATATATATATATATATATATATATATATACTATTATATATATATAATATATATATATATATATATATAGATACTAATATATAATATATATAATATAATATAATATATAATATAACTACTAACATTCACTTAGTTACGATGAACTTACATCTAATATCATCAACTCATTGAATGATTAGTTCTTAAAAATAGAAATAGCATCTCCCAATTTCTCTTTCAATTTTCCCTCTTTGGTCTGATTTTAACAATAAGAAGGGGAAAAAAAAGCACTTCCACTCAAAGCTTGCGTTTGGAGGTAGAGCAGTAATAGCAATTTCAGCTTCTTGTACAATGTCTTGATACTCCTCGAAATTACCTGAATTTTATCAAGTTCTTACAGCCGTAAAAGAAAGGTAATTTTAAGAGTTATGGAATATTGTGTAGCAAGGATTAGGTAAGGACTTGAACCTTCTTGGAGGCCAAATCGACGCTTCGACTAAAGCTCTTCAAATAATCTAGAAGCTTTCACTACTAATCTTCTGAACTTTCTGAGAATTTTTTGTTCGTCTCCAACGAGTCAAAATTAAGGCAATCAGCACTTTTAGAACTTAACAATAGTTTAGATGTATCCTTTTCTTCTGAACATTTCCTGCAACCCTTTAATTTATCTTGACATGTTGCAAAGTGAAGGTTTAGCTTTTTGTTGTTGTTCTTGAGGTCAGCTTCCATGTAGAAAGCTTCAATATATAAACAACGCTAGGTAATAACATGGTCATGAGAGATTTTCTCTTCGTAACCATGAGTCTTTTATTTCCTTCAGTATCTTAAATATAGATGGTAATCATAAGGTTTAAAGTTGAATTTATTAGAAATATAATCAAAATGAAACCATAAGGTGCTGGTTAAAATATCTTCGAAGTTTGCAATTGCATTTTGTGCTGAGGAAGTCGAAAGTCAATAAAACTTGCATGAAGTGATTGGAAGTCATTCACAGAGTCACGCAATTTATAACTTTGTCAGTTTAAAATTTTCCGAGCTCCAACTCTATCTTGAAAGTTACCGATCCATCCGACTCCGCTCCGACTTCTCTTGAAAATTTACGCGGACCCCGACTCCGACTCACCCTCTTCAAAATTATTGTTGCTCCGACTGCGACTCCACCCTTTTTCAAAATTGCCGACTCCGTTCCATGCAGGAGTCTGTCCGACTCCGACTCCGACTCCGCAATTCCCGCTGACCGCCTCAGGCTAGCTCGGAATCTCATTAAAGAAAGTGTATGAAGTTGCGTTCCTGCAGGTTCGTTAAGTTGGAGAGTTTTGTGAGAGATGTTTTGTTATCGTCGTTTGCCTAGAGGTGACATCTTTGAACAAGTAGTGGAGGGTGTATTATGTTTTATGAAATTTGAAAATTGAGGAGCCGGAGCCAGAAGAGAGAGATGGTATCCAGAGCGAAGACGGGACCGGCATTACTCTGTTTGGCGATCCAAAGTTTGTCTTTATGGAATATTTTTGGGGGGACGTCTTAGAAGCATGACGTTGTTTGGATATGCTGAAATCTTTCTTTGGTTAACTGGGTATGAATGTTTAATATGGGGTATCGGCTGCGGGGTGGGGTGGGGTGGGGTAGAGCGTGTTCGTGTTATGTTAGAATAGCACAGTTCTGGTGTGATTCTTTTCCTTCTAGGTGCAAGGTTATCTTTTCCTATTGAGAATAGATTTACTATGCCAAACTCCGGGCCAGCGTGTCATACTCCACACTCCGCGCGCCCTTTTAAGGAGGATTTTTGTTTCCGTTAGTTAGGTGGTGGTTGGGCAACCCGTTATTACTCTTGAGATGCTTATTTTGTACGGTTTTAAATTTTGTAAATGTTGGGATTCTAGATATTGAGGGGCTCCTCTGCAGGTGATGCGTAGTTAGAAACAAGACTGAGGCAAATTGTCTGTGTGCTATGTTGAGGTCTCTAGCTGGCAAGTTGTTCCAATTAATGCTTTCAGCGCATTTAATTTGCGTGTGGCTCCAGAAGTACTAATGTTGATGTGGCGGGGGAATGTCATATGTGCATCAAAAGTCAGTAGTGTCGTTTATTTAGAGGGAGTCTATTAGTTTGATAGAAAAACTGTTCGGTGAATTTAGACTCATCTGTCTGGGGTAAGTAATGTAATAGAGGTTGTTCTAGTTGGTTTATACATTGTTGTAGTTCTCTACATGCTTAGAAGAGTTTTGAGCTGTGATTGTTATGTCGTCTGCAAAGCTATTAATTTTTATGGAAGGGGATGTGGTAGATCATGCATAAAAATGTTTGAGGGTTGGTGAAAGGATGGCTCCCTGGGAGACTCGGTTATTATAATATGTATTTACGGAAGGAGTGAGGTACTTGTGTGACTATCCGTACAACCGGACAGGAAATTTGCTATTATTATTTTTTTTTTTTGTCTTTGATGGTTATATCTGTGTTTAGTACTTTGTCTATTTAAATGTGGCAAGGGACTGTTTCAAATACCTTCTTAATGTCTATTTCTACCAGGAGAGTGCGAGAAGGGGGCAGAAGTTTGATTAAAATCAGGAAGTATGTGTGTGTTTGTGTTAGATCGGTTAGGAGAGTGGTTGTGGAGTTATTTTTGTCTAAATCCATACTGTGAGTTTGATAAGGAGGTGAAGGGATATATTCTAGTTAGGATTAATTTTTCTAATACTTTGAATATAGCCGAGTCAATGATATAGGTCTATATAGGCTGGGTCGTTAGGTGGTTCGTTTGGCTTTAGTATAATAATTATATGTTCGTGTTTCCAGAGTGATGGGAGATTTAGTTAGCCATGCAACGTTGAATATTAGAGTTAGGGCTGCGATAGTTTTTGTTCCAAAGTGTTTGAGATGAATATTGTATATTTGGTCTGGTCCGACTGCTTATGAGTTTTTAAGGTTTTCGATAGTGTTGAGTACTTCCAGGGGAGTGAGTGAGTGGTCTTCTTGGTTGTTTTTTGACTCTTTTAAGTAGTTTAATTGTTTTTTCAATTGGTGGAGATTGTGAGTTTGTGGCAGATTTTGTTTTGCTTACAGATAGCTTTGTGGTGGGTTGGAGGTGGTGAGTGTCTGAAGTAGGAATTTTTTTTTCATTGTGCGGAATATTTTTGTTGTGTTGGTCCTAGGCTTTGGGTGTATTGTTGCCAATTTTTTTCTTGTTTAAGTTGATTAGATATTAGGTTATTTATTCTATTGCTGAGGTCTGTGATTTGGTTTAGTTGGTTCTGGTTCGGTTGCCTAGTTTGTATGTTTCTGATTGTGTTGAATTTTAAACTATTTTAAAATGACAAGTGATATAAATAATGTAAGTAAAATTAAATAACAACTAGTTTAAGATTACCTTATGAAATTAGATGACGTTTCACAACAAAGAAAGCTTAATAAAGATCTCCATATGGACTAAAACTTTCAGAAAGAATACAGACTGAATATAGTAGTAGTAGTACAGGGTACAGGAAAACGAAAGTTTTTATCAAAATTATCGTGAGAAAAAACAAGCTTTCTTTGTTACCATCCTTTATATATTGAAGAATTACGCTCGTCACAAAAGGTTATACAGCCGTTGAAAATCACATAGAGACAATATAAAAATACCATAAATGTTAGTGTTAATTATTATATATATTTATATCAGAGGAAACAAAAAAAATAAAACAAGGTTTGACACCATTCCTATAAAAAAGAAATAAAACAATAAAAAAAAAACGGGACAGATACAGAAGAAACTAGCATGAGCCCCTTCTTTGTGAAACGACCCACATACATAACTAAAACAACAAACATAAATTATTGTTATTTATTTTCGTAGTGTTCGTAATTTTGTTTGTTTTTCTTTTTTTATATTTTTACCTGCAGGAGTTCAGTCACGATAGACTCGTCTGTGTTCATGACTTCTAAGAAAAACGTCAAGAGTGCTTCTTCTTCTTCTTCAACTTTTTCAGAAAATACAACGGAAGAATCTGTCAATGGTAAGCGTATTTTAGAGGCTTTCTTTCTTTCTCCATATTTTTGCTTTGTTGAGGCTGTCAAAATATGCTTTACTCTTTGAAAAGTAATTGGCTTAAAGTGTAGTAGTTTAAGGGATTGTTTTTCTTTAGTAGTTTGAAAAATTGCTTTATCCTCTTTGAATTTTCATAGAAATTTCTCTAATAATGATTGTAACTTATTGTTTCATGATATTAAAATTTATATGCTTTAATTATTGCACAAAATATGTATGCTTTTCAAATTTCTACTTTTGTAAATTAGGAAGTGGTCCCATTTGAAGGGTTGTAGACAGTTCGTTCTTTCTTTAATGGCGTAGAAAGGTAGGTTCTCTTGTAGTATTTTAAGTATAAAATTATCCGTTGGTTTATGTCTCCTTCGCTAACAGTTGATTCAAACATTTTTTTTGCATGAGTATTTTGCTAGTGCCATTGTAATTAATTAGTTTTTACATTTAATATTGTAGTAATAAATTTACAAATTGATAACTACCATAATTATAACTAATATTCATAATTATTAATGTGATAGCAATTAATTTGAATGTTTGTGGGGATTAATGGTTTAAATTTTTTATAAATGATCGCGAGAGATATGATGAAGCTTACCATATTTTATCAACCCTTAAATAGATACATTTCTCCTGTACAAATAAAAAAATGTAGAATTGCGTCGTGCTAAAGTAAGTCTTCGGTGAAAACTTCAAACTTCAAAAATGAAATCTATTTTGAAAAATTATCATCGAGTTGGTTGCTATGAGCCCCCCAAATTTCACATTTATGAACGTCCCTTTTTTATGAAATAAAAAAGTCATAGCTCTGTATCATTGGATAGATAAATACTCACTTCAATGCATTTTGTCCCTAGGTTGTTTCCACCCAAAAAAGTTATAATGCATAAAAAAAATTTGGAGGAGTGGAGGTACCCCGGCGGTCCAATCACATAAGATTTTTTTTTTAACTGCCCCATTTACCTTCTACCACACGCAACTTTTACTTTTTTTTTTGTATAGTTTTCTCCTTATGTGTGAAAAAATTGACTAACTAAAACAAAAATTTTATAATTCATACATTTCAAAAAAAAAAGAAATGAAATTAAAGTGCTAATAAAAATTCCTTTTAAATGCATTCGTGGATATTAATTAAATGGATTTTTTTTCTTTTTAATAAAGCAAAATCTTTGAATTTTAATTTTGTAATATCAAACAATCATAAAAACTGTCTTTAATAAATTGGTATTTTAATAATTTAGATTTTTTTTTAAATTAGTTAAATTTGGTTTTTAGACCTACTTTTTAATGTAAGTTGGGTAATTTTAAAATTTAGATTTTTTTTTTAATTATTAATTTTCTCTTAGTCCTACTTAGTAGCAAATAAATCTGAATATTTTTTTCAGTATCCAATATTCGCTTCAATTTATTTTCAGCTGCATCAATTGCCTCTATCCTCCTTTTCTGAGAAAAAAATGGTTGACCATTTTGACATCATGATTAAGGAATGAAGTTTTGTAGCCATTATTATTTTTATTCCACTCTGTTATCATACCTACCCAGAGTTTTTCTTCATATCTGCAAGCCATATAATTTCCATTAATATTATCATTGGAGAAGGTTTTTTTTTTTTTCGTCACTTTGCACATAATATGTTCAGTTGAATCTTATATAATGAAAGCATTTATCTGACTTTGATAGGAATAACTTTGTGAAAGCTTTGGTTTTGGTTATTAAAAATCTATCTTTTAACTTATCGGCTGTCTGGAGAATTGTTGTAGTAGAAGTGTAGAAAAATTTAATCCCTGTAATTTCCTTTTTTGCAAATTCTAGAGCTCTGGAAGCAATTATGTGATTACTACAGTTCTTTGAAGGCATGCTTTATATGCAGCCCCTTTGGCTACTACTACTATGCCATCACAAGCATTTTTACCATGACTTGTGGCAAAGTAGTTCCATTCAGCCTTTTTTGCCACAGTCTTTCTCATGATGAGTAATGTTGCAAAAGTGTTTACAATTTTTGTATTGTGCAGCACAGTCATCTGAAAAATAAAATATTTTATTTATAAATGATATCAAGTTTTTAGATTCCTTCATTAATGGTTCTTGGAAACAATAGACCACTGTTGTGTTGTGTCTGAGGTAATCAAATCTAAAACGGTAACTTTGATGTTTTAACTCTCCAAAATCATCATTGTAATACAAAACAAACGGATGCCTGTTCATTGTCCCAGTGAAACCCTTGAGCAGCATCCTGGACAACAAAAGTATAATTTTCAATAGTATCCAATAATGATAACATCTTTATGGGAAATATTTTGTTTTAAGGACTTCAGATATTTGCTCGGGGTTTTTTTAATATAATAATGTTTTTTAAACTTAATTATTAAATCAGAAAGAAGTTCAACATAATCATCAATAGATGAACTGTGGTATTCTAAATTTTATCTGTCAGTAGTTGGCCATATGCTGCATACTATAGATTCTCTACTTTGGACCTCCTCCAGAGATTGAAGATAGTCTCTGACTATCTTTTTATCAAGACAGGCTCTACGTTGTGCCATCATACATCTAGAAGAGGCTGCACTACATACTGTCATTTTTATCAGATATAGTGCATCTAAACCCTGTTACCCTAATGCTCCTTTCATTAAGATAGGATTTTGATGATGTGTGCATACACACACGGAATGAGTGCCAGTAGCTTCAGCAATTATACACTGTTTGGGCCTCAATTTGGCAAAAGTTGAAACATCAAACTTTGTGTGTCCTAGGTCTTTGTAAATGGTATAGATTTCTCTCAAATTCCCAAATATCAATCTGACATGATGATACCGTTCACTATCAGGATTTCTTAGGGTTATGTAATTAGCTTTGCCTGGCATTATTCTAGAAATTTCATCTTCCTGATATAAATTTCTCATTTCAACGCAAACTGATTGCAATAAACTTAAAATGTTCAATAGTCTCTTTTCACACCAAGTTGGGTTAAGGATAATATTTGTATTTTTTCATCAAATTTAACATCTGAATTGTACTCGTCTTTTAGCCATTTTAAAAGTTTATCAAACCTGAAAAAAAGAAAAAAATTGTAAGTTTAAGATATGTCCAATATACATGCTTAGCATGAAGGTTACTATTTTATAATTTAGTCTTCGTGATTTTTTTTTCTTTTTTTTATTAAACTTTAAAAATTATATGACTGAAATATTTTTAGTGAA
This sequence comes from Trachelipus rathkii, assembly GCA_015478945.1. Lineage (NCBI taxonomy): Eukaryota > Metazoa > Arthropoda > Malacostraca > Isopoda > Trachelipodidae > Trachelipus > Trachelipus rathkii. The sequence goes on from JABUQX010091076.1 coordinate 14,923, forward strand.
AATTTTTTCAGTCCCTTTCAATTGTATATTTTTTTTACTGCTATGACAATGAAAAGAGCACAACTTCGGAATTTCGAAAATTATATGATTATAATTTTCTTTCCCCAAAGACTGGGGGTAGTGCGTAACAAATGCCGGAAACAGAAAAATAGAAGAAGAATATGACGCAAGTCGAAAAGAAGAAACCCCAGCCTTTATAACTTTTAGTGAGAACTCGTCGCAGTCAGAAAATCCACCACCCAGGTGGGCCACAACCATACCCCCTTAAAAAACCCGCCATTCACTCCTATTATGCATATTTATTTTGGCCTCTGACAAATCTCTGCATTTCTCTTCCTCCAAGCATTTCTTTATACTACTCAATCCACTTTTTCTCGTCTCTCAGCCGGTCGATTCCCAGCAGCACACTCACTATACATCCGCTAACCAACCGACTATCATTCATCCTCTCCAAATGACCAACCATCTCAACATACTTTCATTTATTCTTCATTGCCCATCTTCTCACACCACACAACTCTCTAATACGTTCTCTCCTCATTTTCATAAAATCAATTCTTCTCACACCTAGCAACCCCCTAAATTGTCCATCTGAACACATTGAACTTTAGATCTATACCTCTTATTCCAGACCATAGTCTTACTACTATACATTAAACACAGGTAAACAATATACCCTCATGTAAGACGTTAGCGCACTCAAGACCTTCATCTTTACATCCACCAACGATTTAATTGGCACCAGCCACCTTCCTGCCATTCACAACTTTCCTACTACACTCCTGCATCATCCGTTCCCTTTTTTTCATCCAACATATTTAAACTCAGACACTTGTCCAGCTGCTCACCATCTATAATAACTTCACACCGAGGACTCCTCACTCATGACCATAACCTTACTCTTATCAATTCACTTTTCTAAATCCCTCCTTTTAACACACCTGCCAAATTCTCTACAATCCTCTCAACTCTTTCAGATTCGCCCCACCAAAAAAAAAAAACCAAAAACCAAATATCCGCATATAATTAGGTAGGGCACCCTCCACCTCTCTCACATTCTCCATCATTCTAACACCATCATTCTACATCCCTTGTCTGTAAATCCATTTATAACCCCATCAAAATACAAATCGAATAACCAAGGAAACATAACATATCTCCTGCCTCACTTCGGCTATTAAATATTAACCAATCACTTTGACTCTATTTATTGCTTACAACACGCTTCAATACTTCATAACATACTTTTTGATTCCTCCAGACAGCTTACCAACCAACTCCATATATCACTACACCTGCCATAGGAGCTTCCCTATTAATTCTAACATACGTCCCTGTTGGAAATCCATAAAACCTAAATACAATTTGTTGTTCTCTTTAATTTTTGCAATCATTTGTTTCAATGTAAAGATTTGATCCACACATCCTCAACTACTTTTTTAAATGTGCCCCTTGTTCTTCACAAATTAGTCCTTCAGTCACATCGACAACTCTTTCGACTAAAATACCAGCAAGTATCTTCCCTACAGACACTCATAAAATATCCCCTAATAATTTCCAGTTTTACTTATCCCCAATTGCCCTTATATAAGGGTAACTATAGGATCTCCTCAATCCCTGCGAACTATACCCTCCATAAACGCTTGTTACCAACTTTCAAATCCAATCAATCACCATCTCGTCTCCGTCTTGATCATTTCAACCAGTAATTTCATCTAATACCTGCAGATTTAGCATTCTTCACTTTCTCACTCTACCCATTGACCACATCCCCAAAATACTATTCCTTCTTTGCACAATCAAACCCACACAAATTCACTATCACACCTCTTCATTACTGCCGATGTTATGCAGATTTTCGAAGTGTTCCCTCCACACCTCTCGCTCACAGTCCTTTCATCAGCTTACGAAAGCAACCATCCTTTCATTATTCAAGCAGTATTATCCTTATCTCAATTCTTAACCTCTCGCACTTCCTTCCAGAAGAGCTTCTTATTCCCTTATAAGTCCCCTTTCAATCCTCCTTCCAAAACTGTTCATTTACCGTCTTTTTTTCCTCTTACGTATGCAACTTTTAGTTTCCTTTTTTTTCTTCATTATATAATTCCAACATCTTTTCCTTTTGAAAACCTCATGCTTTTAGTAGCATTCAACAAACGCATCTTTTTCAGCTTTTAACCTCTTGCATTACCTCTTTCATTCCAAACTCTCACTGTTAACATTCTTACTCCTACTTTAAGCCGCATCCACGCCACCTTCTTGGCACTGTTAACAAACCGCTTTTCCTTCATTTGTTTACCAGTTGTTTTAGTTCAACCTTGTTCAAACGTTCACTTCTTTACTTGCAGCGCCTCTAAATACTTCTCCTTATTACTGTTTCACTTAACTTCTCTACTATTAATTCTAAACCGTCACTTTCTTTCTATTCACCCTTCCTCTCCATCCAAGCCAGCAACTAACTTAATTTTACATTAAAACACATAATGATCCGATAATCCGCATTACTAACCCCTTCACTGATTTACATCCAACACATATCTTCAACATCTTCTTCACCCACACAAAATCAATCATACTTTTCACTTCGATACCATCTCTACCTACACCAACTCTAGCATAATTATGAATACCCTTGTATTTAAAGAAAGTATTACTTACACACATAACCTCTCTCTCAAGAAATCTTATAACCTTCCTACATTACTCCGTTTTCTCACCGACACCCCATAAGCCACCTGTTATTCCTCCCTTTTTTGATCACCTATCCACATTTAGTCACCCAACACAATCATCTAAGTCTCCTACTCACCCCATCCAAAAAACATCATTCAGATTATCCCAGAAGATCGCACTCTTTTCAACATTACCCTCAGGTGACATATGTCACAACCACTCATACCTTGACCTTTTCAAACTTAAATTTAAACCTTAGAATTCAGTACTCACACACACAAATCTACCATAGCTCTGTGCCCCCAGTCACTCATCAAAATTGCAACTTCTTCTCTACCCCTCTCATTCTTTCCACACCAGCACAAACAAAATTTCACCCACACCACTCATTTCTCATACTTTAAAAATAAATATATATATATATATATATATATATATATATATATATATATATATATATACTATAATATATATATATATATATATATATATATATATATATATATATACTACATATATATATATATATCCTATATATGGCGCTGGTTTGGGATAGCCGGCCTTAATGTTCGATTTCCTGTGGTCCCCCACCCCCGTGTTACCCTCTGAATAGGGGATAAAGCACGGGAGTTGAAGTTATTATTATATATATAAGTATATGATATTATATATAATATATATATATATTATATATATATTATATATATATATATATATATATATATATATATATATATATATACTTTATAACAGTCGTCCCTCCGTGAACGAGTTTCTGAGTCATAGAAAATAAAAATTAAAATTACAAAAATACAAAAATAAAATTAAAATTCTGTAATACATACATATGCATCAAAAGCGTCAATTACCGATAACGATCTATTTCTCAAAAAATCAGCCAATGCAATCTACAGATTCGGAACCACCTTCATCTCAAACTCCTTCAACTTAATTTACACTTTGAAAGAAACTATTTTGTTGCGCAATTGGATTAACTTTAAAATTTTATATGCAGTACCTTAGACTTCGTCTAAATAGGAAAAAAATTATCTCCAATTTATAAAGGTTTATACATTGTATATTTTTTTTCATTTAAAATAACTTTTTTTGTTCAATTTAAGATATGTACAGTACTGTACATTAATGTAATAAATATTCTACTAATTACTAGTCATATAAATGTTTATACACTGTTACTGTAAATAACTTATACCTTCAAATTTATTCAATTATTTTATAAGATAAATAAAATAACTGCTGCTATTTATTCACCTTATACATAGGTAAAAATTTTAAAATCGATGATTTTTCAGGGGGTTAAAGTTATACGCGATGTCGCCTATAACGCGGGAGTCAGGAACCTAACGAGGGACTACTTACTAATATATTATATATATATATATATATATATATATATATATATATATATATATATATATATATATATATATATATATATATATACATATATATATATTATATATATATATATATATATATATATTAGATACATTGAAATTATTCTATCTTAAACGTTTTCTTTAATTTAGAGTTGATTCCATGGTTTATAATATTTCAAATTATTCTTTTTCTTTAAATTATTTTTAAGTATTTTTAGTTTATTTCCTTATTTATTTTTATTATTTATAAATATTCTTTGTTATAAATTTTTATTTATTATTTATAATATCTAAATTATATTATTTATAAAACAGTATTTTTATAAAACAATTTATACTTCTAAATTCCAGACACAATCTCCTGCTATTCGATTGAGTACGAACTGTTACCAATTTTTAATGATAAAAGCGTTATTTAATAAGCGGTTATTCCTTACCTTTTTGGTTCCAATTTGCATAATCTTTAATTATGTAAATAACTTCAATTTATTTTTTTCCAATTTTCGCAACAAAAAAATAAGAGAATTTTATCATAACATTATGAAATTTGTAAAAATCGATCGTTTCTAAAATGTTAACTCGTGCTAAGCCCGAGCAGCACGAGTGAAGGAGTCGCCTCTGATATATATTATATAATATATATATAATATATATATATATATATATATATATATATATTATATATATATATATAATATATATATATATATATATATATATATATATATATTATATATTATTCTTCTTCTTTCATCTTCGCTTATATTTTCCCAAGATGGGAGTAAGGTGCGCGACGGGCATCGGAAAAGAAAGGCAGTAGAAGAAGAACATGACACAAGTAGAAAAGAAAAAGCCAGCCTTACCGCCCCGCTCAGTACCTTATAGTGAGAACTCATCGCAGTCAGAAGAATCCACCCTAAAGCTCATGGGACAGCGATGTTACCCTCACTATTGATAGAATCGTCTCAGTGTAGGGTTCATCCATTGGCCGCAGGTGGGCCACAACCATACCCCCTCAACAAATCCCCCGCCATTCACTCCTGTTATACACTTTTCTTCTTCTCGCCTCTACAAACTCACAACTTTTCTCTCCTTCAGACATTCGTTCACACGACTCAATCCACTTTTCTCCTGTCTCCCAGCCGGTCGGTTCCCAACCCACTCTCCACTATACATCCGCTTAACGCCCCCGACATTCATTCATCCTTTCCACATGACCAAAACCATCTCAACATCTTTCATTTATTCTCTCATTTACCCCTTTCTTCACACCACACAACTCTCTAATACGCTCATTCCTCAATTTATCAATTCTTCTTCTCACACCTAGAATGCCCCTAAGATTGTCCATCTGAACACATTGAACTTTAGATCTATACTTCTTATTCCAACCATAGTCTCACTACTATACAATAACACAGGTAACAACATACCCTCATGTAAGACCCTAGCGCACTCAAGACTTAGTCCCCCTTTACATTACCGCAACGATTTAATTGCACCAGCCACCTTCCTGCCATTCAACAACCTTTCCTACTACACTCTGCATCGTCCGTTCCCTTCTCATCCAACATATACCTAAATATTTAAACTCAGACACTGTTCCAAGCTGCTCACCAATCTAACATACTTCACAACTGAGGAGTGTCGCTCACTCCAACCATAACCTACTCTAATCCACGTTTTACTTTCAAACCCCTCCTTTTACACACCCTGCCAAATCTCTCTACCAATCCTCTCAAACTCTCCTCAGATTCGCCACACAGAACCAATCATCCCATATAATAGGTAGGGGCAACCCTCCACCTCATCTCCATTTCTCCACCATCTAACAAGCCATTTCCTGCATCCCCACCTCTAATGTCTTTCATAATACCCATCCAATAACAAAATTGAATAACATAAGGAGACATAACACAACCCTGAATCACTCCGGCATTAATCCTAAACCAATCACCATTGACACCATTTATTCTTACACACGCTTACTATCGTCATACATACTTTTGATTCCATTCAGAAGCCATATATCACTAACACCTAAATATCACTAACACATGCCATAACGCTTCCCTATTAATCCTTCATTCGCCTGTTGCAAAATCCTATAAAACCTAAATACAAATTTATTCTCTCTCCCCTTTTCTCAATCATTTTTTCCAATGTAAAGATTTGATCCACACATCCTCTACCCTCCTAAACGCACCTTGTTCTTCACCAATCAGTTTTCCAGTCACTCGACACACTCTTCGACGCAAAATACCAGCAATATACTTCCCTTACAACACTCAGTAAACTTAATTCCCCCTATAATTTCTTAACAGTTCCCCTTTTCTCTCCCTTACCCTTATATAAGGGTACTATTACCGCCCTCCTCCTCCATACTGTAAATGTAGTGAAGCCATTGAGTGAAGGTGTTTTTATTTTTGCTCCCCATTTTACTACTATAATCTGTGTAATTGCAAGTGAATTTAGCTAACAAATTAGTGTTGTCTATTTAACTGTGGATTTTAGAAATTTGTGTACTTATTATTGTGATTATTTCTGTTATTAATTTAATTTAGTTGAGTATTGGACTCAGTTAGTGGTTGATAGGTTAACCCTAGAAGAGTAGTTAAGAGATTTCCTGTATAGCCTACTGTGTGTTGCAGGCTTATTTGAATTATTAAATAGTTTTTCTGTATTTAACTACAGTCTTTAACAATTGTTATATTAATTTGGTGATAATTTAATTTAAATTTAGTTTGCCATAGCCTAAGTTAGGCCTACTTTATAATTTTTATATAGCCTTAGCCTAGGGCCTAGGCTATTCTATATTCAAACTTGTTTTGAGATATCCCTGGTTAGGCTAAGCTAAATTTGGGCTTGTTTAAATTTTTAACCTATTTTAAAGAGAGTAGTTTATTTCTTTTTAGGCTTTAGTGATATTTAAACTGTAGTTGGTAAAATAATAGGTACAGGTTAGTAAGCTAATAATAATTAAAAGTATGTATGCTGATGTGTGTGATATCTGTGGGACTGTAAGCAGGTGAATATGTGAATAGATGCCCTGTTTGTGATTTTTGAATGCAGAGAATGTGTTGTTAAGGAAGGAGATGCAAGACTGAGTGAAAATGTGAATGAATTGAAAGAAGAAGTATTTGAAGTTGAGAAAGGAGGGAATGTTAGGAAAAAAAAGTTAGTAAGGGATGTCGAGGCAAGGCAAGGGAGCGGGAATATAGGGTAGACAAGGAAATAGTGATTCCCTAGGCAAGGAAGATGAGAGGGAAACAAAGAATAAAGTAAGGTATAATAGGTCTGCAGATGAATATAGAATTGTAGAAATCAGAAATAATAATTTAAAGATTAGGATCTCGAAAGTCAGTCAGCCTGTGACTTGCAGTAACAGGTTCGACTGTCTTTCAGATGGGGAGGGATCAGAGAGTGCCAAGGGTAATGTTGAGTTTTCTGAAGGGAAGACTGATAAATTGCTAATTGGGGACTCTATGATACGATACCTAGATAGGACTTTTCAAACTAAGAATAAACAAGAAACGATTGAGAGTATGTTATCCAGGTGCCAGAAGTGAGTGATATCGTGGATAGATAGATAGAAGAGATGATTCTACAAATGTTGATTCAGAGGTGATTGTGCATATGGGTACAAATTATATAGGGCATAGAAGGTCAGAAGAATAATAGCAGATTATTAGGAGATTGATTCAGAAGAATGAAAGGCTAGTGGAAGAAAAGGTGCATGATTTCCTGGGATCTACATGTTTCTTCCCTTCCACTTAGGCTTTAGGTGTAAAATGAAAGGGTTAGGAATTAATGTTTTTCAGAAATAATTAGTTTTTGGCTTTGTGGAGAGAATTTCTTGATAAAGATCTTTTTGCAGCAGATGGAGTTCCCTTGAGTCATAAAGGTGTTGAAGCTTTTCAGTACCAGTTTGGAGACTTGTTTAGCAAAACTAGGTAAAGTTGGGGGTGGTGGGCTAAATCTGGATATAAATAAGGCAATGGTAACTGTAATAGTGGGGAGATAAATAAACTAATGTTGTTACAGGTTTAAATTAATGATGATAGCAATAAAAATAACAGCATTTCCGAGTATCAAATGTTTTACACAAATGCTCATACCCTTAGAAATAAAAAAGATGAGCTTATTAGTTTATACCATAAAAGAGAATCTAGACATTATTTGCAATACTGAATCATGGGTTAATGAAGAATTATAATGGAGACTCCCTTTCAGGAATATGAAAATAGAAGGGATATTCACTTTATTTATACCGCGTAAAGGGAAAGAAGGGTGGTGGTGTGCGCTTTATGTTAAAAGCAATATTCATCTGTACTAAATTTTTATTTAAATGACCTGACTTTAAAATTAATGCATGATATTGAATCAGTGTGGGAAGATATCCTTATATACAATAAATCGTATAGAATGGGGGCATTTTATAGACCTCCTGGCAAAGTCCAGAATTAGATGCTGAAATTGTGAAGAAATTGAGACAGCATGCCCCAGTAAAGAAAAAGGGTATAGTCATATATGGTGGATTTTTAATTTTCCTGGCATTCATTGGGATTCCTTGTCTAATATGGACCATAGTATTTCTGCATTCATAAATTGTATACTAATAACTTTTTGACCCAGATGGTCCAAGAAACCACAAGATACGATGCACTATTAGACTTAAATACTACTAATGATGAAAGTATTGGTGGATGAAGTTAGAGTTGAGGAGTATTTTAGGACTTAGTGACCAAAATATAAATAGATTATAACATAACAGCAGAGATGCTCAGCCTAATGCAGAGATAACTATAGTTTTAATACAATAATTACGTAATACTTTCTCACAGCTACATAGGCTAACTACCTTGACTGGGATAAAGAGTTTAAAGACAAAACTGTTTTTATCATGTGGGAACATTTTAAACAAATTTTAATGAATATTCAGTCAGTAATTTTTAAAGATAACCCATTAGGGTGGCGAAGAGAAAACGCTGTTTGGTGAATAGAGAAGATAAGAGAGAAAATTTAATGAAAAGCGTAGATGTTTTAAAAAATTCAAGGGTAGTAATAGGGAGATGATTTTAGAAAATTAATGGAAAAAATAGAAATGAACTTACTTTGTATATGATTAATGCAAACGAGAAGGCAGAAATTGAGTTTAGCAAGGAATAGTATAAGAACCAGCAAGGAAGTTTTTTAGCTTTTATAAATTTAAAGTAAGAATAGGACAATGGTCCAATTAGAAATTGATGAAAATTTAGTGAGTTCAGATAAGGAGTTGGTCCAACATTTTCAATGCTTATTTTGCTTCAGTGTTTACAAGGAGAAAAATTAGATAATAGTTCAGAGACTATAGTTCTTGTATGCATCGTAACAAATAGACTTACAGAATTTAAATTTGATGTAAAAGATATTAAACGTTAATTAGAACCATATTGATCCAGTAAAGCTGCAGGCCCTGATGGTAATATTATAGTAAGTTCGAAAGAGGGTAGTTTAGCATTGCAAGCATGTTAATTTGATTTTTTTAAGCGATCTATAAACATTTGGTGAGGTACCAGATGACTGGAAAAACGGCATCTGTTGTGCCTATTTATAAGAAAAAGGTAGTAAGGAAGATTTGGGGAATTATAGGCCAGTTAGCTTAACAATCTCTGGTTGTAAAGGTTCTGGAAAGTTACTGAAGGTCATATAGAGAAATATTTAAGAGATAACAAGGTATTGTATGACTCCCCCAGCACGGTTTCAGAAAGAGGGTAGGTCATGTCAGACAACCTTTTAGAATTTATGGAATACATTTCTGACTGCATTTAATTTGTTCCAGTTTGATATTGTATATTTAGACTTTAGTAAGCTTTTGATAAGGTTCCCCACAGTTAATGCTGATGATAAAAGTTATTGCAATGTGTTATAGGTGGAGTGGTACATGGTTGATTAAAGAGTGGTTGCGGAAATAGAAAACAGTGTGTACTATAACTAAATGTGGCAATAAATCATCAATGGGAGAATAGTGGAAGAGTGGTGGCCCACAGGGTTCAGTGCTGGGCCACTATTGTTCTCATATCAATGATTTAGACCAGGGACTTAAATGCAAGTTTTTCTAAGTTTGCAGATGATACTAAGTGGCCACCTCAGTTAGGAATAGTGAAAGATGAGTAGAAAAGATTCAAATGATGCTTGACTAGGGTCTTTGGGTGGGCAGATAAGTGGCAAAATGAATTTTAATAGTAAAAAAGTGTAAAGGTTCTTCACCTAGGTTACTCAAATAAAAGTTTAAACTACGATAATGAATGGGGATTGGCTTGAGTCTGTGACCAAAGAAAAAGATTAGGTGTGATTATAAAGCAGTAATTTGAAAGTAGCTAATCATGTTTGGAAGCTAGAAATAAGCTAATAAGAAATGCTGGCATTAATAAATCGACAATGTTGTTTACAAGAGCAAGGAAGTAATAAGTAAATGGTATAATGCTAGGTTAGGGCCAGTAAATAGAGTAAATTTGTGCACAAGTTTGGGCCCTTTATTTTAAGAAAGACTTAGATATGCTAGAGAGAGTGCAACGTAGAGCAATCAAGGATGATTTCTGGGTTTGAGGGTAAAGAGCTATGAGAGAGGCTGAAGGAGTTTAGGAATGTTTCTGTAGAAAGGCGATTTCTCAGAGGGGACATGATACACAGTCTACAAAATATTTACATCTATTGAAATACAGAGACCAATAAATTTTTCATAGTAGAACATGGACAGGTGACCAGGGGGCATAATAAGAAAATTAAGAAGAAAGCATGCCATCTTGATATAAGAAAGCATGCATTCAGTAATAGGGTTGTTAAATTTTGGAATAGTCTGCCAGAGGAGTTGTTGAGTGTGACTCGATTGCAACATTTAAGAAAGGGTTAGATTCGTTTATGGATGGGGTTGGGTAATCAATAATAATATATTGGACGAAGCCAAATTGGCGGGTTTTTAGTTATAGTAGTTATTAATGTTAGATGGCATGTGTGACCATAACTTAGTTATTAATGCATGTGGATGGTTTGGGTATCATATGTATATATGTGTATATGTATGTGTGTATGTATATATATATATATTATATATGTATGTATATTATATATATATATATATATATATATATATATATGTATGTGTGTGTATATATATATATTATATATATATATATATATATATATATATATATATATATCATTAGTTATATATATATATATATATATATAGTTTATACATATAAATATATATATATAAATATATATATATATGTTAATGTATTATATTATATTTATCATTAGTTTTTGACTAAGCCAAATTGGTGGAATTTTAGTTTTGCAAACAATTTGACAAGCCTAAGGGTGCTTTGTGGATTTGCATGAGCAGTTTAGGTTAGTGGTTGACTGGGACAGTCTCGATAGCCCATGTTGGCTTCTACTGTCTCTATATTCTTATGTCTTAATGTCTTAACTGTACCCTCTATAAACGCTTTTATTTACACAACTTCCAAATCCAATCAATCACCATCTCGCCTCCGTTCTTGTCATTTCACCAGTATTTCAATCTATACTTTCAGATTTAACCTTCTTCAACTTTTTCACTCTAAACCCACTACTCTCCTTACTAATTACCTCATCCTCCAAATACCTAATTCTTCTTGCACCATCAAACCCACACACATTCCATATTTCACTCTTCATTACTGTTAATATTGTGGAGATTTTCGAAGTGTTCTTTTCCACACTCTCCTCACATACACTTCATCAGTTACAAAAGCACCATCCTAATTCATTATTCTAAGCAAGATCCCCTTATTCTCATTCTTAAACTTTCGCGCTTCCTTCCAGAAGAGCTTCCTAATTCCTTGTAAGTCCCCATTCATACTCCTTTCCAAACTGTTTTCATTTACCTCTTGTTTTCTTCCATCCGTATACACCTTTTAGTATTTCTTTTTTCCCTCGCTATATAATTCCAAAGGCATCTTTCTTTTTGAGTCTCAATCTTCTTTTAGTACATTCAACCACGCTTCTTTTTTTAGCTTTAACCGCTTTCATCACCTCTTCATTCCACATTTCACTTTTGCATTCTTACTTCCTACTTAGCACATCCACATCACTTCCTTTGTACTACTAACAATTGCTTCCTTCATTGCCCCCAGATTTGGTCAGTATCCAACTTGTTCACATTCAATCGATTTACTTTTACTAGAAAGCGCTCTTACATACTTATCTTTTCATTGTCTTGCTCACTTAACTTCTCACTCTTAATTTACTTACTTCCTTTTCGTATCACCTTCCTCTCCATTCCAGCCCTCACT
>JABUQX010091077.1:0-39409 GCA_015478945.1 Trachelipus rathkii
CTACACCAATTAGCGTCACAATATGCGGGTCAATCCCAGACGAAGGCCAGTTAATTATACTTCTACTAAACTTTCCATTAAATATGTTTCTGTTTCTTATAACATCAAATCATATAATTAGCGAAGTTTTATTATAGCACAAATATTAACACACTATTATATATATATAAATACTATATATATATTAAATATATATATAAATTATATTACATATATAATAATATAATAATATATATTATATAATTAATAATATATAATATATATATTTATATATTATAATTATATATAAATATTAATATAATAATATTTATTACTATATATAATATATACTATATAATATTGTATTTTTCGACTCCGTCAGTTTTGATATTTTTATTTAGTATTATTTCATTTATGTTCACCTACATATTTTACTTTAATTACCCCCCAAGTCAAATAAAGTATGGAATAGGGAACATACACTATACTTTAAATCTACACTAAGTTAACAAAATAGAGTAAAATGTATATATCTAATACTGATGTGGGCTTAGCTAAAAACTCATATCGTTAACACTGGCGAAAATTCCTATAAAATATAGGAACTCACTTTTACGTTTAAACACGCATCCAGCTCAGTTTCTAATATTTTTTTTTTTAACACTAAAGACCATATCCCACAGTGTCAAAATACGCCAATAGCATGCAGAGTTCGGGTCTCCCTCGGGCCTTAGACCGGGCGAAAGAAACGTACGCACTATTATCCCCTCAACACCCCCCCACCGGGAAGCTTCCTACCGGACCCCACCCCACACGCAATCATGTTCTGGATTTGCACATCAGCTGGTGTAAATCATGTTAACACTTTACATGAGCCTCGACATAGCAGAGGAGCGAATTCTTTCCGCAGATTCCCACCACTATCTTCAATATTTAATTTAAAAATAACTTTTTTTCCCCGGATGTCACAAAACATGTTAGACATGGAGCGCTTAAGGCCAGGGGTCAAGGACCAACACAAGTCGCATAAGCTCTTTTTCATCCTCCCAACTCTACCAATATGCTATTCTGTCCTTATCACAGATAGCAGCGTTTCATCGAAAGTATTAATCGTTGAACAGCTCTCTTTCTCTCGTACATCCCCTCCGAAGGCAATATCTAAAACCAACGTGGTTAAATTGTGCCAGTTATTTTTTATTTATTTGCAACAAAGAATGTAAATATTGTGAAATTTCATTACATTTTTTGGGTATCAATAAACTATTATTAGTGCAGAACATTCCAAAATGAGCTGGAAACATGACTAAGAGAATCTTTATTCGCTACAGTTCACACGCTATTCCCGAGAATATTTTCAAATATTATGAATATTCTTTAATAACACATTTAATGAAATATATATATCTATATCTTCTGATTCAAATCACGGTTATAGTCTTTTTCATGTCAAGTGATTCGTACGTTTTCGAGATAGTTTCATTTTTTGATTGTTTTCTTTATATAATGTGATTTTTAAAAATAATAATTTAAATATTTAACTTAAATTTTGCAATCAATCGTCGTCACCCACATTTAATTCTATATTTAAGTGTCCTATACACTAGCAATATGTGTTAAACAAAAAAAACCAAAAACAAAACTGACGGAGTCATAAATACTTCATATATATATGAAAATATATGTATGATTTCACAAGCATCGCCAATAATATATATATATATATATAGTATTATATATATATAATAATATATATACCTCACTAAATCCATAGACCTAATTATCCAATATATATATATATATATATATATATATATATATATATGTAATATATAAATATAATATAACTATATATAATATACTAATATATAAATCTATGAAAAAGAACTGTTGGTACATATAATTGGTACTGTCATATATTCTCTTTCAAGGGCACTACAAGAAAAAAATGAAAAAAAACCTGTTTAATATTAAAAGAGATCGTTTATAAAATACTAGCACATGCTTTCAAATTATATTATATGGCCTACATAAAATTTTTATATTCAAAAGTTTATTCTTGTTATTCATGTATTTAATATATATTTTTGTATACTATATATATATATATATATATATATATACTATAATATATAATAAATATTATATATATATATATATATATGATATATGGTGTGCGTCTGGATTAGCCGTCATATGTATCCTCATATAAAAACATATTAAGCTACAAGTAAAACCAGCGAATACCATTGCTAGAATGCTCGGTCCAGATTAGTCCTGGAAATGTAAAAAAAAAAAAACATATATAGATATATATAATATTATATAACTAACAATATATATATATATATATATATACATATAAAGGCAAACTAAATATATATAATATATATATATATATAGTATAATATATAGATATATATATATGATATATAATAATACTATCCATACTATAACTATATATAAATATAATATATATATATATAATATAATCTATAATATATATATATTATGTATTTGGTATTATAATGTATATATGTGGATTATATTAACTACATAGCTACAGCGAAAAGGAATCCATTTTTGGAATCCTGGTAATATTCACATAGGAAATGACTAAAAATAAAAAATAAAAAAATCATTGTTAATAATTATAGTAGTAATATGATTCGAGAGCCTATTTAGAGACCTTTTATTGCTTTTACTCGTTAAAATAAAGAAGACTTCTATTATAATTTTTTTTTTTTGTACTAAAGAAATACTACAAGGGTAATACCGCACACCGATGGCAGGAAGTCGCGGTCTCTAAGCCTTCCGGGGAACTACGGGGACCAATTCCCCCCCTCCGGGGAAGGTCTCCGAAACCCCCGCTCTGTTGTATTTGGGCGTGTCGCGGGGTTCCTCGCGCCCTCCCCTACGGGTATAGGAAAAGCGTCCCCACCTATGTTCCCCGTCGGCTAACAGCCCCCGCTAGTGTGCCGTACTAAAGCAATAATTTAATAGAAAACGTCTATTTATTTAACGAGAAACCAATCAAAGGTGTCTCTAAATAGGCCTTCTATCATATATTACTATAATTTTAACAATAATGTTTTCTTTTTTACATTTTCTTATGGGAAATTATACAACAAGGATTCCAAAAATAGTATCCCTTTTCGCTGTAATGCTATTGTATGATATTTGAGATACTACTATATATATATAATATATATACATATGTTTTTTTTTCTTCTTTGTTTTTTTTTTTTTATTTCCCCAGGACTAAAATGGACCAAGCATTCCAGATGTATTTCCGTTCTTTACTGTAGCATTTAATAAGTTATTAAACAATACAACTATGACGGCTAATACCAAGACTCATGGCCTAATATATATATATATAATAATTAATATATAACTATATATATATAATATATATATATATATATATATTTATAACTATAAATTATATATATTAATATAATACTATAAATATATCATATATACTATATATATATAATATATATAAAAATATATATTATATATATAGTAATATATATACAGTAGGGCTAGCAACCCGGCCTTTTACTTTTCTGCTGTATTACTCTTGGACCAAGCGTTGGAATCTTATCGCCTAGTAAACACGATTTTTCTGGAGGGCTCTGGGAGAACGAGTTCGAGCCACGATGGAAAGAGAGATGCTAGCTCTCATCTGAAAGGGTGGAAGATACTATATCCTTAAGTTTTTTGTTTATTTAATTTATATTTATTTAAAAGAAAGCCTTTAATATCCTTTATTGTTTATGTAATAGCTGCTTTTGCTAATTGTTATTAGATTAGTAATCTTTTAAAGGCATTAGATCCTACGTAGTAAATATTATTAGTTTATCCATCTCCTTTTTTTTTCGGTACATTAGATTCCCATGATAAATTATTACTAATGTTATTTCTTTTAATTTTATTTAAGGTAGGTTGTCTACAAGTCATTATTTAGGGTTTTTGGTAATCTTTTTTATCATTGGAATTATTATTCAAGACATTGCTAACGATAGACTTTAAGGGGTATTTCAGTGATTTCGAGAGGAAACATTGCGAGTTGATCTACACAGCCTTTCTCCCTAAGATCTTTTGTTTGCCACAAGGATCGGTCGTCAGTTTTTGTTGAACCCCAACGGGCTATGTTCCCCGTCAAAGAAGCTGATTTATTAAGCACACAAGCCACTACTGCCTTCCTTGAGTCTATTTGCAACAGACCCTAAAGTTCTCTTTAACTATCCGTTAATATTATATATTTAAGAGCTATATTAGTTGCACATACAGGCTGCGACGCGCAGTTTTTGTTTTTGCGACAAAAAAGCTCAAATTATACATTCACAGGACAATAATTATGCCTTCCCGTTGAGCTCTGTTGTAACAGCTCCGCAAGTTTACTATTCGAACTATCCAGCATTATTTTTTAGAGGCTTTTTGTTGAACCCAAGAGCTTAACGAGCGTAGGTTTTTGGTTGCAAACAAAGCTACCTCCCGCCTCAACAGAAGCTTATTTAATCAGCCGAACCATTCTCCATCATACAATTTGAGAATCTGAGTTGATTAACAAGCTCCCAAACCTTCATTAGAAGTTAATCGCAGAGCTATCTAATAACTAAGTCTTTCTGAAAACGCTAAGTTTCTTTGCACAAGGCTACCGTCCCCCTACGATTAAGCCCAGTTCCGCCCCTCAATCTTTTTTTTATCTCCACTCCTTTTAATTCTGAAATCAGGCCTTAGGTTTAGTCAGCATTCTAATGTTAGCGCTTAATCGTATCGAGAAGTTTACAGTACATCTTATAACAGCAGATTCTGTCACAAGCTTACTAGAAGGATATAATCAAGCACCCCCCGGCATCTAACGCTATCAGCTCAAGTTAAACATTCGTCTGACTTTGAATTTCTCAATTAAATAAAACTAATGATTTACTACAAGATGAAAACGCAAACACACGCTTCAATAAGGAGGTCCGTAAACACTTCACATCTTATACAATATCATATATCATATATATGTATAGCTCATATATATATATATATATATATACCTAATAATAATATATATAATACTATATATCATATCAACCTATATATTATAAGTATACTAACTAAATATATATATATATATATATAATACTTATATATATACATATATATAAATATATATATATATATATATATAGATAATATTATATAATATATATATACTATATATAATAATATATATAATAATTATATATATTAATAATATATATAAATATAAGTATACTTATATATATATTATATATAACAATATATCAACCATATTATAAATATATATATATATATATATAATATATATATATTATAGTTAATAAATATATATTAATATATTACTATATATATTATATATATATATTATATATATATATATAATCATAACCACTATACAATAAGGGTGAATTGATCGTCCCTTTATGACCTCTCTACGAAATAAATGTCCTTCAATGACACTCTTTCATCTTCTCTCTCTCTACTCATCATCGTCTCATCTCTCTCTCGGTCGTAGCATCTCTCTCTCTCTCTCTCTCTCTCTCTCATCTTAATTGTATACGTATTTAAACTATATATAAATATATATATACTTTAATAAACTATATATATATATGATATAATACTAATAATATATATATATATATAATACTAATATATATCATATATATATTTACTATTTATATATAATATATACATATACTATATATATTAGTATATATAGTATAGTAATTTATACTATACTATATTGTAATTTTGATAAAAATCATATAGTATATAAGTTACTATTTACCATAATATAATATAATATAACTATATATATTACCTATATATATAATATTTCACCTCTATTCTGAATTAAAAGTAAACAAGTACGCGTGTGGTTACAGTGTTAGAGCTTACGAAAAGCAAAAAAAGTCCATTTTTCCCACAGCTCAAGGAGATGTAATGCTGATAACTAACATTGTTGTCTTATTATATATTAAAATTTAAATTATAAGTCAAGATCTTACACAGCCATGATTAGTTTGTTTCGGTAGTGATATTGAATTTGACGTCTGACCATCAGATTAGAATTAGATGACCACTGTTGTCGATACCAAGTCCGTCTTCTAGAATTATTAAATAAGTAAACGTAGTTGACATATTAAATTAAATATATATAAATTAAGCAACTAAGAGTGGTAAACATCATTACTAATGAAGGGCTGGAGGGTATTGTATGTCTGGCTGTGCGCGTTTGAGGGTGCGGAGCAGAAGACCACGCGGCCATAAGGTGCTAAATCCGCCAAGATTCGACCAGTCAAACTCTCACGAACCCTGTTTACCCATAAAATCATACAATTGACGCCGATAAACAATCCGGCGCGGTGATAACCAGTGCAGGGCGGGCACTGATCTTTTGTGGTCGGGCGGCAAGCTGGAACCTCAAGAGGACCCACATCTAAATCACGAACACCACGAATCGATCAAGCGACCAGTTCGAAAAATCCACTAATTTCATCACCCACACACGACCATGAGCTAGAAAAGCTGAAGGATAATCATCAAAGAGAGGTAAGGAGAGGCTTAAAGGCTGAGTGCCAGAATTCAGTACGAAATCTATTTGATTAAGCTACTATCAAACATATATAATACTTATTATATATATATATAATATATATATATATAATATATATATTATATATATATAATTAATAATACTATATATAGATATAATATTATATAAATAATATATATATATATATAATAATATAATAATAATATAATATATATAATTAAAACAGTCACTAAAAAGCAGCTTCAATAAGGGAAATTTTAAGTATGGGGGAAATATTATTATTATGTTTCATTCAATAGAATCAAAATATTTAACCATAACTAGATGCATCTACTCTTTTTGATCCAATATAATTACACACATATTTAGAATTATCTATCAATTAAAGTAAATGTGGCCCTGCCGAAATGTAATGGGTGAAGATCCCACAACACTTGAAACTTCGTAACTCAAAATATATTCGCTCAGAACAGTTTATATTGACCATTAAGCTTTGTAAGATACAAATGACATTATAACATCATTTTTTCTTTAAAACAGACTACGTAGTAATGGTGAAAATGGTTGAAATAGCCCAAAAATCACGTAAAAAAGGTGAGAGTAAATTGAATTACGAGGCGGTTGGAGGATCCGCATATACTCTGAAATTTGAACCATAACATCAGACCATTGAATGCCTGGCGTCCTGTCGCATACCGTTCTTTTGACGAATTTAAAAAGTAACTGGTTCTCAAACCTGCGCTAATATATATATCACCTGGTGATTCAATAACTAGACTGACAACTTGGAACAGGGAGAATCCACCACAAAATTAAGCAAAAATGATCTATGCAATAAAACCTTTAAAACGCTTAAGGATTTAAGAATGATACAAGGGTTGAAGTACTGGTCCCAAAGGGTACGAAATTCTGATATTCAATGACGCAACAACTCTTCCCTCGAATGGCACTAATATTCGATGCTGAAAACTACTCACATGAAAGTATATTGACGAAAGCAAATGATTACACAACATGGTGAAAGCGTTTTATATGTGGTTTGAATAGTACCACGTGTAAAGATACCACTGGCGTTGTTCTAGATTGAGTGCATCATACCTCGGAAAGTCTGTTCATTTTGTGGCACCTAACGTAGCTGTGAGTCTACAGGACATAAAGAGACACAATATTGGCAGTTAATATTATTCACTAAATATACAAGCAATAATAATAATTAATAATAGATAATAATAATAATAATAATATCAATAATAATAATATAACATAATAAATAATAATATAAATATAATAATAATATTAATAATAATAATAAAATTAATAATAATAATAATAATAATAATAATAATTAATAATAATATAATAATAATAATAATAATAATTAATAATAATAAAAATAATAATAATATATAAAATAATATCATGATTCTGATACTAAATCAGCAAATATTATAGGACGCATATTACAGGAAATGTTCAAAGTGGCCTTCCCGGAGGCTATACAAGCGGTTATTACCCTATTCATTATTGACATTCGACAACCTCCTCGAAATAATTCTGATTGCATTTGAATATGCTGACAAGAGTCCAACACAATTTCCGAAGAATCTCTTCAAAGAGTTTCTGAGATGCCATAGGTGAAAGTCCTAGTGGTTGTAAGGTTAAGAAGCGTGCCGGGCCTGATAGAAGAACTTTCTCTACTGCAATTCATGGCTGTCTAGGATGTATCGTTTAATACCATCCAAACCAGACATGGTTAAAGTGGGCCGGAAGCTCCATCATGCATTATCCACATGGTTTTTCGTGCAACGCAACGGACCATCTTCGAGGAAAGTGACAAGGTATCTCCGGCTTAGAAACTGCAGAAATTTTTTTGGCTATTCACGGCGAGAAGGAAAGGACATATGAACCGATAAGATGCTCCCCAAGGATTCCTGCCCATAATAAATTAATGCGAAACTGACGCTAATGCCTTGATTGCACAGCTCGCAATATGGATTCACCACAGACCATGGAGGGTTGGTGGTGAAAATTTGTACTACATCTGTACCACAAGGTACAGGTGTATCCACCACATCGTGGTCGTCCTCGATTGAAGGAAGAGGTTGCAAACTCCGCCGTCTCCCACATCGTCGATAAATACTAACGTTGTGTGAACTGCTGTCTTCGATCTGAGCATGTAGCCCGATACAAACCGTGCTGCTCCCTTAGCATCTGCGTAGCTCTTCATACTATAGATCATTGTCCGCCTTTTTGAAAGGAATACGCCATGGTCTCGAAAAAACGTGAGAGAATTCTACGTCTTACTACGATACACTTCACATTACCTAGAGTTTTAATAATACGTTATTGAGGGACCTCGATTACGCTTCAGTGTCTGCAGGCGTACGGACGAACTGTCCCATGCGCGTATTAGGTTTGAGGTTTATCAGATTTTGTAACGGTAATGGAAGACACAACCGGATATTTATTCTGATCGGACGATATATTTAGCATTATGAATACCAACAATTATCCTTAGTATTAAAATTATTATAAGTAGAAGTAGTAGTAAGTTCTGTAAATATTTGTAAACTTATATTATTATTATTTATTATTATTATTAATTATGTATATTATTAATTATGTATTAATTATTATATTATTATATTATTAATTATTATTATTATTATTATTATATTTTACTTATAATGTGGAACAATATTAACAAGAAACAATACTTGACATGGGAAGCAGCTTCCACAACATAACATTGTGCCACAAAAATAGAACAGACTCTCCCGAAGTGTGATGAACTCAATTTGGACCCCTAGTTGGTATCTTTAGATTGGAAGTATTCAAATTGCATAGGTAACAAGGTGTGCCCTCCACGTGTAAACCGTTGCCATACGTTAAATACATCATTTCTGGGTCTTTCACTCACAATTCTGTCCATTCGTGCAAAGTGTGCAAATAAAACCAAAGTCTGGTGCCTTTCTGACTGTACTTTCAAACCGTTATATCTCCTAATACTTGCGTTAAAAGGTTAAATGCCTAGAATCATTTTTGCTACATTTCGTGTTGGGAATCTCATCTCAAAGTATGTCAGTCTATTCACTATTAAATTTAATTTAATTTTTTTTTTAAATTTAATTAAATTCATTGAATAATAATAATAATTAATAATAATAATAATAAATAATACCCTATAATACAATATATAATATATATTATATATATATATATATAAATAATATACAGATGATGATAAAAATAATAATTAATAAATAATAATAATCTAATCGGAACTTAAGCATCGAGATATAATAATAATAAATAGATAAATGGATATATGAAATAAGATGAATAATAATAATATAATATTAATAATAATAATAATAATAAAATAATATAATAATAATATAATAATAATAATAATAATAATAATAAATAATAATAATAATAATAATAAGTTAATAAAATAAAAAAATACAATATAATAATAATAATAATAATAATAATAATAATAATAATAATAATAATAATAATAATAATAATAATAATAATAATAATAATAATAATAATAATAATAAAACAATATAATAATAATAATAATAATATAATATATAATAATATAATAATCAATAATGAATAATAAAATAATCAATAAATAATAATAATAATAATAATAAAATAATAACATAAATGATCATATTACATTTTTTATAAAAGAATATTAATAATATAATCAAAGAATAATAATAATGATATATAAATAATAAAGATGAAAATAATAAAAATTACAATGATAAATAATAATAAATATTAATAATAATAAATAGTAAATAACTTATAAATAAAACTTATAAACAATAAAGAGATAATGAATAATAATAAAATAATAATAAAAAAATAATAATAATAATAATGAAATAATAATAAATAATAAAATAATAAATAAATAAACATATAATAAAAAATAATAATAATAATAATATAATCAATAATAATAATAATAATAATGAATTAATAATATAATAATAATAATAAAATAATAATAATAATTAATAATAATAATATAAGGGGTGACAACTACCGCCAAAATTGCATCAGGCAATGTTCAAAGAAAAATTTGCAACATTTGTTTTTTCAAACTTGACGTTCAAGTTAGTTTTTAAGTCGTGAAGACCTAATTAAGGTCTGGAAAGACCGTTCGGAGTTTTAGCCCCCTAAAGGGCGTAGCCCCCAGAATGGATTTGGTTCCAAAAGGCTTAAATGATCGGTAGATCATTTTTGATGTTTCCAATCGATTTATCGATATAATAATTGTTTATCATATTTTAAATCGTCTTTTTCTACCCTTTCTGGTTTGACTTTTAGCATTGAACAAATATAATAGAAAGAAAATAATTACAATAATTAACGTTCGATTAATCGTTATGTACCAGTCTCGGAGTGACCAGCGATTTCTTCGAAGAACGGTTTGATATATCGTAAATGAAAACTCTTGTATATGTCTATGACGGTTAAAACTGATCACCGCCGAGTCCACCCTAAGTGGTGTTGCCTCTCTTAGCGCCAAGTGAAATTCGCATGAAAACTATTTTAGGCTAGCTAACGCGCTAAAATTTGATTAGCTATATGATGACGTAATCACGTTCGGAGACGAGATTACGACCCTCTGCGCTACCCGAGGAGACGCTTGTCGCCCCTAAAAATTAAATAATCGGCAGAAACTTGAAATTTGAGATAATAGGATCGATTCGGAGCCGGTCGGAGTTTGAGTTGATTTGCGTCGAATGCAGAGACTCCTCCCTGAAGGGTCCCCCGGCTTGAAAAAAGAAGGAATGCAAGGAATGCAAAACAGAAGAATTGTTTGTTGTATGAAAAGGAGGAAGGAGGAATGAAGAAAAATGAGGAAGGAGGAGAGGAAAGGAGTCGAGATTCCGAGCGACACAGCACCGGGCTGGACCGTGTGGCTGAGTTATAAACATTCGTTTAATAATACAATAATGGTATCAATGTGCTCACATAACTGCTTCTGTTCTAACATTACATATCGTCAATTGCATTGCATCTTAAATAACCCATTTTCCTAAATGTGAAGACTGACATTATATTTTCAAAATCTAATTTTCTTTTTATCAAACGTTAACTAATTTAATTTTTCTAAGTTGAAAATGCCATCTTCATATGATTTCCAAAAATGTTTATTTTACATTATATTTTAATGTTAATTTTATATATTTATTTTTTTTAATTTTAAATTTTTTTCTTTGTTTATTTCTATCTTTATTTTTTATTTATTTATTTATTTTCATTCCTAATTTTATTTTATTATAATATTCATTTAAATATTTTATACCTTTAATTTTTTTTAATTTTTAACTTTTAATTTTTTTTTTACTTTCTAGAACTAATTTTACTAACAATTATTTTACATTTATACTTGTGTTTAATTTTTATTCCAATTTTTTTAATACTTTTATTTTTTTATTTTTTTATTTTTTATTTTGTTTCTAAAAATTTTTGTTACTAAAAATTTTTCTTTCAATGTTATAACGCTAAAAATTTGCGTTTAATACCCTATAAAAGCAGAAATCAAGTAATCTAACCACCACCCCTCCCTCTCCATAATTGATTGAACTAATGATCTAATTGATCTATTGTTAAAAGTCTATTTTTACTAAAATTGTTATATTTAACAATACCCATATCGCAGAAATCATAAAATCATACCAACCTCCTCCCTCTCCACCCACATGATCTATTGATATATTGACTAATTGTTTCAAGTCATATTTTTTACTAAAATTGTAGTTTTACATACCTAAATCACTAAATCAGTACATCAGTAAAATCAACGCCACCTCCCACCTCCCCTATCCCATCCATTGATCTATGATCTATTATCTATGAATTCAGGTCATATTTGTATACACAGAATAAGTCTTATGAAAAAATCATAGAAAGATTATTAACCATAACTATCAAAACCTATAATAACCTATACCATCACACATCACACACACACATCACCACACACACACACACACACACACACAACACACACCACACACACACACACCGCACCAATAAACTGCTAACATTAGCGAGGTTCCATACTTAACAGTAAATAACTAACATTACATGCAAAACGTAACCTATCATACTTTTCCAGCATATCTCTAGCATATCACTGTTAATTTTACATTAACCTAATAATATTTACAAAGATTTATCGTGTCCTAACCTAACCTATTGTAATCAATAAGAAAATGCCACACACACTACACACAAATAACAGCAATAACCACTCACCCACACACAAACACACGTAAAACATTACGCAATAGTAACAACTGACACTTTCAGAAGATAACCTGAAATATGTTTTAGTCTTATCTCTTTTAGACTCTCCCCCTTCAGAAAATATTCAACACGAAAACATGAAATGATTTAATCCTATTATCCATTGCATAAAGTATGCAATGCTTATTATATTTATTTAACAAACTGTAATTGTGCACGCACATCAAAAAGAGGTTTGCAACACTTTTCATCAGATTTGAAGGGCTGAGTTATTAAATCGACACATTCAACTGATAATTCTGTTCAAGCTGACAACCTTCAAAGAATTAATCACATCATCTGTTAAATCGTGAAATTATTTTACAAGCACGAATTTATATATATATATATATATAGTATAATATATTATATATATATATATATATAGTATAGGTATATATATATAATATATAATATAATATATATATATATATATATTATATATATAGTATATCAACAAGTATCTGATTTTTCAAATCAATACTTATTTAGCGATGTAGTGTTTATTTCTTTAATAAATATATATATATATAAATAATATATAATTATATTATATTATATAAATATAATATTATATAATTAATATATATATAATATATATATATATATTATATAATAATATATAATAATATATATTTATATATATATATATATATATATTAAATATATATATTATAATATATATAGTATATATATATATATATTATATATATCTATATATAAGTATATATAAATTCAATATTGAAGTTATTTAGAAATATATTTAGTATTATATATATATAATATATATAATATAATTAATAATAGTATATATATAAATATATATATATATATATATATATAAATATAAATATATATATATATTAAATATATATATATAGTATATAATATATATCATATATATTATAAAATATTAATTATTATATATATATATATATATAAATATATCCCCGTTTAAAAATAACATTGTAACGCATCTGATCAATAATAAATAATTGAAAGTAATTAAAAAAAAAAAAAATACTTACCAACTTAAGAATTGATTAAAACGAAGAGGATTAAAAACAGAGATTCTTCCAGAAAACGGTTGAATATACATAGATACATATGAGTAAAGTTCAGTAGTGTTGTTATGCGCATTGAAATTGAAGTGTTCTTTGATAGTTGAATTCTTTGGTTGAGATATATGAATGAAAAAGACTATTAAACTAATATATTACAGGCATAGTGACCTAATTGTATGAAAACTTGATTTTATTGTTTACTATATCAATAAATAATAAATGACTATTCATTCAGCCTAGAACATCGAGATGAATCACTCCCTAATAAGTAAGAGAAGACCACCATAACAGAACATAACGCATCATCTTTAGAGAAACTTAAAAAGTCAATAACGGATAACAATAAAGAAAGTATTGATGAAACTTTTCCATGGCCAAGGAGATCTTGAAACATTGTTCGAAAATGGTTGTTAGTGTCAATTGATGCTATATTAATAGACCTGAATATAATAGTACAATTATAGAGTAGACTCAATTCACGTTGGCGATTCCAGTCACCTGAAAGATACTATGTAAACATCAGTTTATAGGATATATTAGAAATATTCGCGAAAGAGATGATGAAACGCCGAAGGGTATTACCAGTCCCGGTGACAGCATACTTCAATTAAAGTATGGCTACTGTTTCATGATATCTAAATAGTAATGACTGTAAAACTTGAATGCATCAAGCAGTCACAAAATCTTATTTCAACATCGTTACATTAGCAAAGTCATCTAGAAAAGGGCTGTAATCTGCTTTCCAAGTTTGTTGTTCTGTTAGAAAATGCAGTCACAATTGAAAATGGAAAGGGATATAAGCGATAAACTGCAAAAACATTAGAAACAAACATATGCCAATCATTAAAAATATTAAATACACTGACTTTGAAAAAATCGAGAATATCGAAAAATGCCGTATAGTCGTATTCGGTCCTGAAGGTAATGGAGTAAAAATACTTTATAATCCATCCAATGAGAACAGAGATGACCCTTTATACATTATAGCTATGAATGGCGATGTAAAATCATTACTATTGCATAACAAAGAAGAGTTAAAGTTATGTTGAGATACCAAAAACACTGAGCAATATATGAAATGTAATCTTGCACTTATTGCTAACACCTTCAATAGTAACAATATCGCTCATAAATTAGATTGTGAACTTTATGGATGTAGACAGTGTTTAGATGATAAGTGTCAAGGCTCATTCGATCACGATGGTATATTCCATGAATGTCGTGAATGTAATCGTGAATTTTATAATACAGTCTGTTTTAAAGAACACCAAGATAATAATACATGTAAGAAAATAAAGATTTGTAAACTCTGCTTTGAGCAAATAAAGGATGATCGCTATGGTAGTTTCAAACACGACTGCACAAAAATCTTTTGTACTATATGTAAAGAAAAATACGAGCCTAAAGAAGACGAATACCACATATGCTACATGAAAGAGAAAAATAAGAAGAAGAAAGATACTGATCGTGAGGTTTATACATGTTACTATGATATCGAGACTAGAAGACATAAAGGATTAGGCAGACAAAGGAATAATAAATTGCGTCCTTTAAATTTGAAACATACAAAGTGAAAATGTGAAATGCTACAGAAAGGAATATAAACAAGTAATGTTCACATGTGGTCCAAACAAGAAACATTTAAATTAGGAGGCGACAAAGCGCTGTAAATCAATTTAATAGATTCCTGATGGATTTCAAAGAAAAATCCTGATTCAAAAGTAATTGTGACACACATAATGAAGGTAAATTTATCACCAGTTCGTATATGCCTCGTTTAACTCATCCAAGTTCGAAAGCTCTCAGCAGCAGTCCTATAAAAAGAGTAATAAAAATAATTTCAATGGTTCTAATGAAATATAGTCTTCATGTACATTGCTTTTCAACACATTTTGCATGAAAGGCATGCCTAAATGATGGTGCATGAAAAAAGACAATTCAATTCTTATCCACATACATTTTTAAACGAAGAAACTTTGCATTATAAAGGACTTATTCCAGATAAAAAAAATTTAAGGTAGAAAAAATTGCCTCTAATGAAAAACAAGATTTTGAAGATAACTATAGTTTTCAAAATAAACAATGCGATATTTTTGAAGAATGTATAAAGTATTGCGCTCAAGATGTTAGTGTACTTAAAAAATCCTTTGAGAAGTTCAGATTGATTTTCGTTAAAGCGTTTGATATAGAGTCTTGGTAATTGCTCAACGAACTCATCCCTATGTCTCACAATCTGTAAAAATGTCTTCATTCCTAAAGATAAAATTACTACTCTAAGCAGAGAGAACCAAAAGCCTTTCACCTACAAAGCTATTAGCTGGTTTATGTACCAGGAAAAGCTATACAATATAAACATGACACGCTCGTAACGGTGGTGAGAAAGCACTCAAAATTAAGAAAAAA
Source organism: Trachelipus rathkii (assembly GCA_015478945.1). Classification (NCBI taxonomy): domain Eukaryota; kingdom Metazoa; phylum Arthropoda; class Malacostraca; order Isopoda; family Trachelipodidae; genus Trachelipus; species Trachelipus rathkii. Next base: position 16,372 of record JABUQX010091077.1, read on the forward strand.
TCGTTCTACCCTGACGGGTTTGGGTTTGTGAACTGTGTAAAACGGCATTTTTTGTATCTTTGTATCATGGTTGTGCATGGCATGGACATAAAGACTGCTATAAAGGAAGAAGTACACTACATGTGGTTTCAGCCGTTGATCGCTACACTCTCACCATAAAACAATAAAACATGTACAGAGAAGCTGGATTTAATATCATTCTTGTATGGGAATGTGAATGGAAAACGCAAAAAGAAGAAATATTTCAAGATCCTGATCACATTGATAAATGCATAACAGTTAAAGAATTTGATCAACGTATAAGCAATAATGTTGTTAACAACATATTAACTATAGAAGATTCGTTATTTGGAGGTCGTACTGAACCCTTCGTACATTATTATCCTCCAACTGAAGACCAAAAGATTACGTATTTGGATTACACACCACTTTACCCTTATGTTCAGAAACGAATGAAGTATCTTTGTGGTCCACCAGAGAAACTAATAGGTGATAAAGTCCCTGATAATGAATCATTTAAGAATGGGCTCAAGGACAAGTATTTCTGAGCTGCATACATTAAGATTCTGCCTCTACAAGAGTTATACACACCTGTTCTGCCTGAACGAACCAAAAAGAAACTAATGTTCCCTCTTTGTGTTAAATGTGTTGAAGATAGTTGTGAAAAATGCAATCATGATGAGAATAAACGTGCTATCGATGGTGTGTACACAACACCTGAAATTCAGTGTGCTATAGACATGGGATAAAAAATACTCAAAATATTTGAAGTTTGGTCATTTAAAGAGCAAGAGATTTTGTTTGAGGGGTACGTTAATCATTTCATAAAACTAAAGACAGAAGCATCATGGCCACCCAATAATATTCACGAAAACGATCCTGATTACGAAGAAAAGTTTAAAGAGTTTATACGTCTTTCCAAGAAATAGGAAGGTTCGATCCTTGGTATTAACAATATCAAAAAAACCCTGGATGCGTTCATTGCAAAATTATGTCTCAATTCGCTTTGGGGGAAGTCTCTACTCTCTCTACGTACCGATCCGGCTAAAGAAACAACAGGCGAAGTATAATACAAACGAGAAGGAGGAAAGAGAGAGAGAGAGAGCTACAACAATTGAACATAATTTTGCAAGAAAAGAGATGTGAGAAATGTTTGATATTGTTAATACCAAGATCGACACCTTCCTTTTCCTTGAAAAGACGGAAATCCTATTTAAGTTAATTTCCCATCGAAATCAGGTCGTCCTCATAATATATTGCGGAACTGATGCCACTCGGCTTTATTTTAGAAGTGGTTCAACATATCCCTCAATAAAACTCCTTCTCTTAACGCCCAGACTGTCAATATTTAATATTTCATTCCGCATCTCTAATGTAATGGAAATTTCAGTGTTGTGTTTTACACACTTCGATTAAAATTAAGACTCATCGTAAGTGCATTGTCTAGATTTCTTAAGAACGTTTCGGCAGAGTGAAAAATAGTTTATCTTGATCTCATCGAGGACAGGGATGTATAGAGTCTTTGAGAGAAAGGAATTCTTAATGTAAGCAGCACCGAAATATTCATCATTGAGTCCATCCCTAAATGATTCAGGCCTGCTATCACTTTTAATCAACAAGATTTGCCGGAAGACCACAAGGGTATTTCATTCGTTTCTGAACATAAGAATAAAGTGATGTATAGTTTAAATACATAATCTTCTGTCCTTTAGGTGGATAGTAATGTACGAAGGCTCAGTACGTCCGTCCAAACAATGAATTGTCTATTATGAGCCTGCTGTTAACAAAATCAAGAATTTGAACGATACTATATCTCAACAATCTTACTATGTAGACGCGCTGTTGAAAGGATCTTGATGATTTGGCCTTTTGTACCTTCCATTTACATTCACACACGTACGATATAAAACCGGGCTTCTTTATCCTTCTTCTTGTTTCAATGGTGAGATTGTAAGCGTCTACAGCCGATACTATTGCTGCGTACCTTTTCCTTTATTACAGTCTTTATGTCCATGTCAGCACACAACCGTGGCATAAGAAAGCTGTTTCATAGCCGTTCACATATCCGAACCCGTCAGGGTAAGCCACTTTGTTCTAATTTGAACCCTTTTCTCTCCACCGTTGCGAGCGTGCTTTATGTTTATATTGTTCAAATTTTCCTGATACATAGAGCCAGCGAATTGCTTCGTAGGTGAAAGGTTTAGGGTTCTCTCGACTAAAATAGTAATTTTTTCTCACATAAACAGAGTCGTTTATATAAATGGAGAAACACAGGGAAGCAATTGTTGTGCTGACATTAAAGACAATCTAATAGTCAAAACAAAGTATGTAAACTACCCCTGAACTTCTCAAAACATTTTCTTTGTATATTAACATTCTTGTACACAGTATTTTTCACATTCTTCATAAATATTGTATTCTTTACCTATAAACTTATTATAGTACTGTTCAAAATCTTGTCTTTCATTTGTTGATATTTTTTCTATTTCGAAGAATTTCTTATCTTGGAATAGGTCCTTTGTAATTCAGGTACCTTCATTTAAAATGGTATAGGGAAAGAAAGCTAATTGAATTGTGCCTTTTCACTGGACACCCATTCTTTAGGCATGCCTTTGCAATGGACATGGTGTGAAAAGCAATGTAATCCTGAACGACTATATTTCATTACGAACCATTGAAACTTATTTTATTACCGTCTTTTTATAGACGCTGCTGATGGATTTTGAAACTTGGGTTTGCAAGTTATAACGAGGCATATACGAAACTGGTGATAAATTTACCTTACATTATGTCGTCACAATATTACTTTTGAATTCATGGATCTTTTCCTTTGAAAACTCATGCAGAAGTCCTATAAATTGATTTACATTGCGCTTTGTCGCCCTCTGATTTAAATGTTCTTGTTCTTGGACCACAATGTGAACATACTTGTTCACCTTCCTTATCTGTACCCATTTCACATATCATCTGGCATAGTAGTAAAAAAGGACGCAATTCTATTATTCTTCTTCCTTTATCATCATATCCTTTATCTTCCTGGTATGTCTCGATATCATAGTAACATGTATAAACCTCACAAGGATCAAGTATCTTCTTCTTCTTATTTCTCTTTCATGTAGCATATGTGGTATTCGCTTCTTTAGGCCCCTCGTATTTTTCTTTACATATAGTACAAAAGATTTTTGTGCAGTCGTGTTTGAAACTACCATAGCGATCATCCTTTATTTGCTCAAAGCAGAGTTTACAAATCTTTATTTTCTTACATGTATTATTATCTTGGTGTTCTTTAAAACAGACTGTATTATAAAATTCACGATTACATTCACGAATTCATGAATATACCGATCGTGATCGATGAGCCTTGACACTTATCATCTAACACTGTCACACCATAAATTACACATGCTAATTTATGAGCGATTTGTTACATATTGAAGGTGTAAAGCAATAGTAAAAGCTACCATTCAATATCCTCAGTGGTTTTTTTGGTATTCCTCTAAAACAAACTTTAACTTATCTTCGTTTATAGCATAGTAATGATTACTCCATCATAGCCTATTAATGTAATAGAAGGGTTCATCTCTGTTCCAATTGGACTGGATTATAAAGTATTTTTTACTGCGCATTACCTCAGGACTCGAACCTAACGACTATAACGGCATTCTCGATAACTTCTCGATTTTCAAAAGTTGGTTCGGACTAAGAAGAATCTGTAATTCCATACCACATATTTTACTAATGTTTTTTTGCAGCTTCTCAATGGTATAGTCGAATGAATATGTTTGAACCTCTAAACTTCACAAGTTATTTTTCCTCTATAACAGAACAACAACTTTGAAGCAGATTAAACAGGCACTCTTTCTCTAGATGAAACTTTTGCAATGTAACGATGTTTGAGACTAGATTATGTGGCTTGAATTGCATCAATTTTTACAGTCATGTACTTTTCATTTTAGCTAATCATAACACAGTAGCCACTACTTTGAATTTGGTAGGTTGCCTTTGTCACCGCTGGCGAATGCCCTTCCCAGGCGTCTCACATCTCTTTCGCCGAATATGCCTAATTATCCCTATAACTGATGTTTACATAGTATTTCCTTTCAGGTGACTGGGAATCGCCAAACGTGAAATTGAGTCCTACTCTCATAATTGTACTATTATATTCTAGGTCTTGTAATATAGCATCAATGACCACTAACAACCATTTCGAACAATGCTTCAAGATCTCATGCACAATGTCAGAAGTTTTCAAAAAAACTCGAGCTAAATTCTTTCTTACTCTGTTCTACGTGTCCATGAGTTGCGCTATCTCGACTATTGTAAGTTGTCTCTCTACAGAAGATGGCAAATGCGCTCTGCATTGCTCGTTTCGGTTTGAAGAGTGATCTCTGCCTCTCTCGCTTCTGGAGATGTTTAGTCCCGAGAGTTCAGTGTCCATCAATCGCAGGATTAGCGCTGGAATTTAAAGTCGAGTAGTTACCGTGCTCTATGATAAGCGCGTGTTAGGCCAAATTAGGGTCAAGTTTGCTCCAATGTAGGATCGGCCTCATTCACCAGTTCGGACGGTTAAATATTAGTTAACATAGTATTTTCCCGACCGTTTCCTTATATTAAATATTTCTACACGATACAAACAACAACATAGAAGTGTGCTGCTTGACTAGGGGGCTCATATTTTTGTAAACGATGCGTCAGTGATAACCGCCCACACCCACGAGCGAAGCGCTGTCTATGTTACCCCGCCCTGAGCCGCAAGTGTAAGCGATGAGGATTGCGATATTAACAAGGTCCTCTCCGGAAGAGCATACTGGAATACTTTTTAGTACCATTGAGCGGTTATAAATGTCATGTACCTCCTGCGTCTCGGATTAACGCGGGATGATTGTAGTTTAATTTATTGTTTACGTTAGTGGTCTGATTAAGCTTACCGCGTCATGTGGCTAATGTCTCACGCCTTTGTTCAATTTATAGTAAAGAAATATATAAATAACTAGCACAGCTCATAAAAGAAGTTACTAGAATCAATTATTATATATAGCGCTAAGTCAAATAGTAGTGACTTATAGTCTAATAATACCCCATAAGGCGATAAATATCGTAAAGTTAGATCGTATTATTTCATTAAGGGGCTGATTAATATAACCGTTTCGGAGTAAGGTGTCAGATATTAATAGGGCGTTAAGAATGAGTATATTATAATATCTGTACTATATATATACAGGTCGCCGAGTGTCGCCCTATACACGAGGTTATTAAGAAAAAAAACCTTACCTACGTTTGGCGGTGAGTGGGGCCTGAATTTTAGAGGACTATCTTGGTTCTCTGGAAAAAATCCTGCGCCCAATCGAGTTTGTAAGCGCCACTCCTGTTAATATGAATGGAAAACCTCGGCGCATGCGGCGGAACCATGATCGGACGCGCCGTCTCCTTCTACGTCACAGCTGTTAATGATCTAAGCCGCGAACCGAAGATGTGCTTAAAGTGTTGATTCCGTCTAGCTGCTTCCCCGTTTCCCAAACAATTTATGACAAATTTTTTTTGTCTTGTTCTTCGGGGGACGGGGCACGTAGTGGTCGCGTTTCGCAGGCTTGTTAAGTTGAGTAGCGGGCTCTCCGAGCGCATATTCTGGTACCCGAAAGATGGTGATCTATGCCTGGCCAGGATGAAGCCAGGGGAAACCCTGGTGGAGGTCCGCAGCGATTCTGACGTGCAAATCGATCGTCAGAGCTGCGCATAGGGGCGAAAGACCAATCGAACCATCTAGTAGCTGGTTCCCTCCGAAGTTTCCCTCAGGATAGCTGGTGCTCGTTTCGCGCATTGAGAGTTTCATCCGGTAAAGAGAATGATTAGGGGTCCTTGGGGATGAAATTTCCTCAGCCCATTCTCAAACTCTAAACGGGTGAAGAAAAGGGTTCTTTCTTCATTGAAGCCTCTTTGTCGAATCCGAGTGACTAAATTAGTTCTGGGATGCCGCCTGTTGCCGGGAACTGCCATTTTTGGTAAGACCAGTGTTGTTTAATAATATAATAATTTTCAAGAATCTAGAGAATGTGTCTTAAAGTGTTGATCGTAGAGCTCGTCGATTTATCACATGTGAAAACTCGGGGGCGCTGTGGGATGTAACCGCAAAGAAAGTCGAGTTACAATAGGGGCTAAGTACCCCAAATCTATACCAGTGTTCAAATCACCTTTGTATGATGCGCCGTGAGACTCGGAGTCATCTAGTTTAGTAAGAAAACGCAAAAATGAATATATAATAAGAGTAGCTGTCGGTGCACGAGCATCAAGAGGCAAGCACTAGGTATCGCTGGAACGCAAATGGAATGGTCTTTACGGAAAGTGTGATCGTCATAAAGCTCGCTCAAGTGTGTGTGTGTTGTGATGTTGTGTGGTGTGTGGTTAGTGTGACATAAATGACACTGTTTACAGCCTTGCGACCGATTAGTCAGGTATATTAGCCCCCTTCATATATATATATATAGAAAATATAATATGGATATAATATATATATTATGGTAGCTTACGAACATTGCTCACTGTACTACTTATTATATATATATATAATAATACTATACCTAGGTCACTCAGAGATATAACTTATATATACGATATTATATATATAAACGTTACGATGATTATACGTATATTATATATATATATATTATATAAACAGTGAGTTAACTCATTATATCCATTAATTGCTAACTAAAATAAAGTAAATAGACTATATACAACTAACTGGGAAAAGTGAAAATAAGTAGAGACGCAATGAATAATAATAACTCCCAATGGAATAAATGTAATAATATAATAATAATATAATAATAATGAGATAGAATAATAATGAGAAATTAAAAACCTACCTGTTTAAAGGTAAAACCAGATGTTGTAACGTATCAGGACAAGAAAAATAATAAATCTGTTAGCCCTTCTCATGTGTCAAAAGATAATAAATTTAATGCACCGTTCCAGTGTCCGCCTAGGATTTCATTGGTTAAACGGGTGATGGCGCTTAAACAAACGTCGCAGGTTGTGAATGGTTACCGGCAGCAATAGTCCGAGAGACGTACTTAAGACAGATTAGCGAGTAGGGTCCGTGTTAGTAGGAGCGCGTGTCTTGGCTCACGCGGTGCAGCGCGATATTCTTAGCGCTCTGGAGCCATATGAGTTTTTTAGTTGTGGACCTGCAGGCAAATGATCGCACGCGTTATTGGTGTTGAAAATGGAATGTGAAATAAATTATATAATAATAATAATAATATATTAATTGAATAAATAATAATAATAATAATAATATAATTAAATAATAATAATAGATAATAAATAATAATATAATAATAATAATAATAATAATAATACACGTAATAATGGGTAACTGTGCGGTTGTGTAATAGTAAATGTTGATTGTGTGGATAGTGGACTTCCTCTGTTCCTGGCGTTAAGTGAAACTTCTAATGTGTTAGTTACTGGTTTAATGATGCTTGTAGTCAGTTAGGCTAGGATGAGATTATATTTTTGTATATAGTTTGTGGAATTAACCTTACAATGTTTAATCGTGTAAAATATACACTTGTCAGATTATTTTATATGATAGTTGATCGTTGAAGAAGTGATGGATAGGTTTTCATTATTAACTTGTAGGACGTTTGATATATTTAAGCAATTCATAAAGCACAACAACACAACAACTAGAAGGCAACGCGCGGCTCAACGCTATTGTTAGCTAACAACAACAACCGTAACAACAACAAAATCAAAAGCTACAACAAACGCCTCACAGCAAACAACAGCATTTCAACTACAACAATCGACAACTGACCAAATGCAACAACAAGACGCGACAGTTCAACAACACAACTACGAGCGGCAAGGTATTATTTATTAATGTGCAATTATGTTTATACCACAGGATCAACACTGTTCTAATAATTACTTTGAAGTCCCGATATTGACGCGTTCCTTATGTTTTGATGCAATAGGCAGGTCATAGATCATAGGATGCGGATGAGGAGGCAGGCGCTGGGAGGCGCGCAGTTTGAGTAACATGATTTACTGCTTTAGGGTATATAAAATCAGCACACACTCTAGGAATCAACTTTAATCATAGTTATAAACATAGTAAAATGAATTATTTTTTGTAGAGTAAAATGGACCAAAGAAAGTGTTCGAGCAGAAAAGCAAGACCAGACGCAGCGTGTAGGATGTAAGTTTTTGTGTTATGTTTATACAAAAAATATGACTTGAATCAATAGATCAATAGATCAATAGAGCATACTCACACGCGACTCGCGCGCTAAGGAGGATCATGTGAGATGGGTTTGCGCTGTTATGATCTGAATGAATTTACTGATTACTGTTTTTAGCGGACTGTAAATACCCTTCTCTTGCAAATTTTTTATAGTTATATCATATCAGTATGAAAGAATATTTTTTTCTTTTGTAAAAACAAAATATTTAAAGAAAAACAAACAAAATAAATAATCTGTTCTTATAGTTTCTAGATTCGTACAATAATGTTTTTAAAGAAGCAGAAGGGGATAACAAGTGTTTTGAATATGTTAGACAGGGGCACCAAAATATGACTTGAATCAATAGATCAATGATCAATAGAATCAAATAGATCATGGATTCACGAAATGGGTAGATGGTTGATGGTAACTATGATTTACCTGATTTACTGCTTTACTGATTTACTGATTTACTGATTTACTTACCCTGTTTAGGTGTAAATGTAAAACTGCCAAATTTTTTTAAGTTTATAAACATAGAAAGGAATAATCAGTGTCTAGTTAGTAAACTGAACAAAACAGTATGAAGAATATTTAAAGAAACAAAAACCAAAATAAATAAATTTTTGGTGTCATGAGTAAACTGAGTATGTTTATACAGAAAACAAAAACAGAATAAAATAAAAGGTTTTTGAGATATTGTTATACAAAAGTATGCACTTGGAAATATCAATAGATCAATAGATTCAAGTAGAATCATCAGGATTCAATAGAGATACAGTGGATCACGTAGAATGGGATAGGAATAGAGTTGAAATGTACGTATGATTTTACTGATTTACAGTGCTTTACATGGTATTTACTGATTTACTAGATTTATAGGAACTGAGCATTAGGGTATGTAAAAAAAGTGCAAATTTTTTAAGTTATAAACATAAAAAGAATAAAGTTTTTTAGTAAAAACAAATTATTTAAAGAAACAAAACAAAAAAAGAATAAATTTTTATAGTAAAAGGAACGTAATGTTACTAAAAAGACTACAAGAACAAGAAATAATAAAAGTTTTTGCAAGATATGTTATCACTAAATGAGAAGTGAACTGGAAATCAATAGATCAATAGTCAGTAACTTAAATAGGATCAATAGAGTCAAATGAGAAATCACGAAATGGGTAAGGATGGTTGATAGGTACCTATGAATTTACTGATTTTAACATGCTTTAGCTGATTTACTATGATAGGTTACTGATATTAGCTGAGCTTTAAGGGTAATGTAAACATCAACAATATTTACAGAAAAAAATAGGAACCTTGTAATCAAAAGATGATAGAGTCGATAGATCAGAGCTCAGATCAATGGAGGAAATGGATAGGTGTTGGCAAGGCTTTGGTTTGTTAAACTTTGAATTTATACTGATTTTACTGCTTTAGGTATGTAGAACAATATAAAAAACATAATTTTTTTAAGTTATAAACGATAAATAGAATAAATTTTTTAGTAAAAACAAAATATTTAAAAAACAAACAAATAAAATATAATTAGTTTTTTTATGGTTCAGCTGTCACACCGCCTCACACTATCTAGTGCTTGAAATTATAGACTTCAATAGACTCTCGCTATCTGTTATGATCAACTGTTAGCGATAAGGGTAGCGAGGTGGGGTGGGTGTGTTAATTTACTGATTCTGATTTACAGGGGTATTGTAAAAAGCACTAGAAATTTTCCAGCTCAAAACAAAAAGAGTTTTAAAGAAAGGTAAATAAAAAATTTGAGAAATAAAGTTCGTAAAAAAAAAAAAACAAAATTTAAAGAAAATTAAACACAAAGTTTAAATGTAAAATTTAAAACTTCTGAAATTATAAAGTGGCAAAAGATAAATTTAAATACGAAAGGCAACCCAGGAGCTTGCTCGCTTGACAAGAAAAAAAAAAAAAAAAAAAAATTTAACACAAGTATAAATGTAAAATAACTTGTATAAAATGTCCGTTAGACATAAGAAAATATACAAACACAAAAGTTTTAAACTTAAAAATAGACAACTGTGTAAATATTAAGTAAGTCAGAAGAATAGTGAATTGAATAAAAACAAACAAAAAAATTATTATTAGTTTAAACGTTTATCAAAAAGAAAATGAGCGGCTTGTGATTACAAGACAAAGTGCAGGGCTCATGTCAAGTTTCGAGGTACGCGGTACTTTGAGCATGAAATTGCGCTTAGTGCAACTTGATAGTTACATGACTTGTTAGACAGAAGCAGTTTATGTGAAAGTTATGTAGATAGTGTATTATTTAAACGAATGTTTTTCGTAACTTCGCGCACCGTCTTACTCGTGTGTCACCGAGTCACCGTGTGCCGGTAACTTCTCTGTTCTGTGTTTCTGTTCTCCTCGCTGCGTCATTCTCAGCTAATTTCCTTCATCGCTTACTTTTCCCTTTCGTGGCCTGTTGGCTCACTTTCTTCTTCTGTTTTGCGATTCCCATGCATTTTTTTCTATGCAAGTGCGGGCAGGACCGCAGGCCCCTCAGCCATTGGGGGTTCCCGACCCCTTTACGGACTTATAACCGTCATTTTCGAGATCTACAGGTTCAATAACATATTTTGATGTAAATATGGGACTAAACGAATATTTACAGTTACTACGGTGCAAGCACCAACAGTGCAACCTGGTCCAGCACCGATGTCGGGATGCCAACACGGCGGCGACACCCCGACCTAGTGCTGACTGCAGCAGGACTTGGCGGACTTCTCGCACAGAACTCTTTCCTCTGCTGGATGTCTGTCCTTCCTCCATCACTCCTTGGACTGCTGGCTCGCGACTTCTTCGCTGGCGTCTTCATTTTTCCTCTGTTTTTGCATTCCCTGCATTTTTTTTCAGTCGGACCTTTCGCTCCTCCCATTCCGTTTTGAGGGGTTCCATTGACCATCCCTTTTATCTCGGTTTACTGTTTGACCTATAGAATGTCACTCTGATTACGAAGCATCATATAATCCATGTTGCGAGACATAAATATATGAGATGATTTATAGTTATAGAATGTGTTTTATGGAAGAATCGATATTATCTCTATTAAGTTAGGTTTGCGCTGGTGCGAAAGGGGATCCGGTCAATATTCCGGAACTAGGCGCGGGGAACGATGCCACTCCGACTCCTCTGAACTCAAACTCCTTCTGCCAACTCTTCCTTCCTCCATCCTCCTTCTTCCTTCCTCCATCTTCCGTATTTATCTTCCTCTGTTTGCATTCCATGCATATTCTTCTGTGTTTTCAAGAAAGGACCCCCTCCGGGGGGCGGAATCCCGTGAGAAGCGCGAAAGAAGCCGAAATACGATCTTCTGAGGAATCACTTTTTCCAACTCCGGCTCCTCTACCCAGCCTCACAAAATTTCAGCCTTCTACGATCAATTTTAATTTTTAGGGGGGTTGCGTCCCCCCCCTTAAGGGGGGTGAACGTTAGGGGTGTACAGTAATCCTGGGCGGTGCGGGGACATATACGCTGGTGTGACAAATATGTTGCTGATAATAAATTTATTTATTTATTTTTTTATTTTCTTTTTATTATTATTAAAGTTAATTTTGTATTGATTATTTAATATCCTTTAATTCATTATGTTTTTTTAATTTTTTACCATTAATTAAGTCACTTTCATTGTTTAAACAAATTTTGAAATATTTTTTCGGTCGGTCGAAGGGCGGTAATTACCCTTCCGCGCGGTCGATCGTTTACTTCCGGTTTTACTTCCGGCATCCAATATGTGTGCTCTACTACTTTGTATATATAATATAGTATTAATACTTATATATATATATATATATATATATATATATATATATATATAATATATATATATATATATATATATATATATATATATATATATTAATATATATATTATATATATTTATATATATATATATATATATTATATTATTATAGACCTATATATATATATATTATATATATATATTTATATATATATATATATTAATATATATAATATATATATATATATAATTATATAAAGTCTATAATTATATATATATATATAATATATATTATAAAATCTATATATATATATGTTATATATATATATTTAATTAAAATATAATAATTTAATAGACTTTATGTTTATAATTTTAAGATTTTAGTGACGAATAATATTTGCTTATTTAAATATATAATATTGAGTAAGAAGGTATATATAAGAAAGGAAGTTTATATATATATATTATATATATATATATATATATATATATTATTTATCGATACTATATATATATATATATATTTATATATAATAATATAATATATATATATATAATATATATATTATATATATATATATATATAATTATATTATATATATATAGTATATATATATATATATAGATTATATTGAAGAAATATATTAGGCCTATATATATATATATAGTTATATTATATATATTATATATATATATAATATATAATATATAGTATATATATTATATATATATATATATATTATATAATATATATATATATATATGAATATATATATATATAATATATTATAGTAATATATATGTAAAACTCCAGTGGTTTGAAATACTCGATTCGAAATGCATTTTATTTAAACATCGTAGATTATATTCGAACAGTTTTCTAAAAAAATATAAAAATATAACAAAACTATAAATATATAAGTTACAAATATATGCTAAAAATAAACATAATAATTATACATATTTATCCATCCAACAATTGAAATAGATATTAATAAAAAATAATTAATTTTTGGACTTTTATATTTATTTTTGTCTTTTTTAGCTTTTTGTTTAAAAACTCATAGATGTTACTTTTTTAAAATAATTTCCACATTCACACCAACTATATTAATACCTATAAAAATAGCTATAGCTTCTAAATTCAATGATGTTTGGATTAATATAGATAAGCCTGAAGATTAGGGTGCGATGGCTTAGATATTACTCTCAAAATTGTAGGACTGCTAGCTTTAATTAATAAAGTCTGCTTTGAAGATTGTGACTCTAATCATATAGCTGACAAATACCTTAATTAAATTGCTTCTGGATGAATTTTAGCGCTTTGTAGAGTTTTTCTGATGTTCTAGATTTTCTTTTTCTGGGCATTCCTTATTAATACTAAATGGTTGAAGAAAATTCAATTGCTAGTTATTCCACCTTACTAGTTTACTTCTTTGTGAAATTAATAAGCTCTTGATAATAGATGTTACTAAGTGTTTCTTCATATATCTTCCTAGTGTTGATTGAAGCTCATATTCTGTACTTTGATCTCTCATCTCTCTCATCACTCTCTACACCTCTTGGATAATCGTTGGCACAGTTTGTAGTTCAATAGTATTGGTTTGAAGGTTTCTGCAATAGCTATAGTTTTGCTTGCAGTAAAATCTTTAATTACTTGGTTTTTCTTAATATTGGGCTTCGTCTTTAGGCCTTTTATTCTATTTTGCAAGCCCTTCAATGTTGCCCGCCACATTCTATTCTGATTTCGCTCAAGCAATTTTCTCTGTTTTGGCAAATCAAATTTTGCTTTTCTACATTTCTATATTTTGGTAATTTTTTGTAACCATAGTTGATGTTCACATAGTATGAATAGTAATGAATTTTCTTTAATTTTCCTTTTTTATTTTTTATTATTATTATTATTTTTTTTTTCTTATATTTTAATACAAAATATAACATATTCCCCCTTTTGCTAAGAATATTAAGTTTTCTTGTTATTCTTAGTTTCCTTAAGTTTATAATTCTGTTGTCTTCTTGTTATAATCCTGCACTTTCTCTCAGCAAGATCAATTTTGTTATTGGTCTTTTCAAAATTGTTGTATTTAAAGTATTCTTGTCTTTATTTATTTTCACATCTACTATTCTCACTCTGTTTGAGTCATCTTTGTAAACTTTTACTATTTTTCCTAAATTCCACATATTTCTTGGTTTGAAGTCATCTATTAAAAGGACTAAATCTCCCACTTGGTGTGATTCTTTTTCTGCTAACCATTTACTTCTTTTTTGCAATAAAGGGACATATTCTTTGATCCATCTTTTCCAAAACAAATCAGCAAGATACTGAACTTGTTTCCATCTTTTATATAAGTAGCAATCTTTATCTTGAAATAAACCTGGTGGGAATGTTATATTTCCTTTAAGGGTTAATAAATGATTTGGTGTCAAAGCTTCTAAGTTTTCTAAATCATTTGAAAATTCTGTTATTGGTCTATTATTTATAATGAATTCTATCTCACAGAACAAAGTGTTCAAGTTATCATCTGTCAACCTTATTGGCTGTTCTAAGAGTGAAGCTTGTAATATATTTCTTACAGTTCTAATGTGTCTCTCAAAATGACCTCTTTTATGAGAACTATGAGGGGATTGGAATATCACTGTAATTTCTTTTTGGCTTCCAAAAAATTTTATTTACTTGCTTATTTACCAATTTTTACTTGTCCTTTTAATTCTTTGTTAGCTTTCACAAAGTTTAATCCATTATCTGATCGGATCAAATTTCACATTGTCTTGCGGCTGATAAATCTTCTTAGAGCAATTGATGAAAGCATCAGTATCTAATGAATATCAACATCTCTAAATTTTGCTCTAACTACTTAAACATGAAATATTAATCGCATATCTTCTTTTCTCTTACTTTCCTCTTCCTTTACTACAAGAAAAGGACCAAAGGCGTCTATACCAATACTTGTGAATGGTGGTATATCACATTCTAATCTATCTTTGGGCAAATCTCCCATCAACTGCTGAGTTGGCCTTGTATGGAGCTTCCTACATATTATGCAATCTTTTAAAATCTTCTTAATACTTCTACTTGCTCCAATGATATAGTACTTCTCTCTTAAAGCATTTAAAACTGTTTGTTTTCCTAAATGTCCATTAATTCTATGGTAATGTCTCATTATTAACATTGTAACATGACTATTTGGCAAGATAATTGGATGTTTAAAATCAAAGGATACATCATTCAGATTTTTATTCCTCCCACCTACTCTTAATATTCCATTATCATCTATAAATGGTAGGAATTTTGCCAAAATGTGCCTCTTTGGTAAGGCTTCTTTCTTTTTTATTTTGTATTGTATATCATGAAATTCTTTATTTTGTACATATTTGTAAATAGCCTTTTCTGCATCTTTAAATTCTGTGATTGTCATAGCACCTTTATTCCAGGCTTTTTTATGCAAATTTTCTTTAACTCTTAAAATCCATGCTACTTTTGTTTTTAATTTCATCCAATCTGAGACAGAATGTATGAGCTTGTCTGTTGAGCTTTCTTGGAGTTGTATGGCCATCACTGGTTTACTTTTTATAATTTCATCATTTTCATCATCTAATTTATTTTCTTTATTTTGCTCAGGCCATTGAGCTTTGTCTTTGTACAAAAATTCTGGACCAGTGCTCCATAGTTTATTGTTCAAAAACTCATTAACAGATATCCCTTTACTTGCTATATCTGCTATATTTAGTTTACCTGGTACATAATTCCATTGGCTTATATCTGTTTGTGATCTGATATAGTTAACTCTATTGTGTACAAATCTTTTAAACCTTTTTGATTCATTTTTGATATATTGTAAAACAATTTCACTATCTGTCCAAAAATACTCTTTGTTTATGTTCATATCTAATTCATCTTTCAAAATTTGGTGTATGTTAACTGCTAATTTGGCTGCACTCAATTCTATTCTTGGTATAGTTAACATCAAATTTTTATTTAATGGTATCAATCTTGTTTTAGATAACACCAATGAACAATAAATTTCATCATTCTCTCCAATGAATCTTATATATGCTACTGCTGCATATGCAATTTGTGAACCATCTGAAAAATAATGTAGTTCTTCTCGAACATTTTACTACTCCTTTGAGTAATTTTGATTATATGGCTAACGGGGGAGGACACTTTGAAAATCTTTGACTTATCACATCAGCTCTTGGCTAGCCGCACACTCTTTTGGTATGTAACTTTTTTTTATGTCTGATGGAATTTCATAGTGCCCATTGTGATCTCCAGTGTGTTTATCGAGCATAAATTAGATGCTACCAGAGCATGGAACTTAATAAATCCTAAGCTGGAGCCATTTTATGGAATATATCAATTTGTTTACACTGAGATAGTGACGCCTTCTTATATAGAGTGCGTGGCTTTTCATTTTGGTGTATCTACTCATTCTATCGATAGCTTTCCATTACGAATCTTTTCTGGGTCCCAAACTTAGAGCCTATAATTTTTTGAGTGAAGGAAATCTATTAATCACTTGTTTAGACAATATTTTCTAAACAATTTTCTTTGAGAATTACTAGCCCTATGTGATGCCGCGATATTAAAACCAACTAATTTTAAAATTTTTCTTTAACTTCCGTGATATATGACTGCTATGGACGTCGGCATTTGTTGCGCCGGCTCGCATTTTCTTGAATTTCAACCAGAAAGCTTGTTAAACGTAGTGTCTACGATGCAAATGTCCTTCTAAGTATTGAGATATACTTTAGCTGATAAGTTGAATGGAAATTTTTCTGCTGTGCAAGTTTATCAGTTTTAAGTTTTGCGCTTCCAAACTATAATTTCGTAATTTGAAGGTGCGCAGCTCACAGCTTCCAAATATATGAACTTTAACTCTATATTTTCTGGAGTTTTATTTAAATTACCATCAGGAAACCAATAAAAAGCGCCAGCTGATAATTCCTCTCTATTCCGTTCTGGCTCAGTCCCTGTTCCGTTAGCTATCTTGAGTAAAACATGCTTCTCTATATCTGTCACTCGCACAAGACATACATTGCATTTTAATGCTGACCTTAAAAGGTACCCGCCTTGAGAGAAGATTGGTATTAATCAAGTACGAGTCTTGGACCTGTGAGTAAACTTAGTTCTGCTTTAAAAGAAATACCATTGAGTAAAATGGCAAAGCTGCATTGAATACTACGACTCAAGTTTTTTCTTATGTGTGTGATGGATTACACTCAAATGGTGTCGTGTAAATAGAGTGGAATGGTCGAGATAATTCCATAGTTCTCGATCCGTAATCCAATCTTTTCTTGCGAAAAATGTGTAGAGTTTTAGCTTTCATAGGCTAATTGTTTTTTCATTTAGAGGCTCTTGAGAGATAAAATAGGTGTCAGTGTATTTTTCAAAAAATTTACATTTTACGAGGTCACATTGTGCTCTACACGGGCTTTGATTTTTGTTTTTAGGACCAAAATGGCTCGATGTTCTCTTCTTTTGTCTGGGATAGCTACAGGCTCGGGGCGGCCACTTGAGAGTTGTAACATACTGGTGTGCTGGGTCTTTCGCTGAATTGTATTTTCATCCGTTAATTTTTCCACTTTTGATCTTCAACACTGTCACAGACTTGTTCAGGATTCTCTTTCAGAAAACTCTCTTAAGCAATATTTTTCAAACAAGTTATCATCTTCACTTACTCTTTGTATTTGTGTTTATTGACATCTTGAAGTCTCATGTATCCTTGCGATCACTAGATGCCGGAGGCGGACGCGTTCGCTCCATATCGGTGCTCTCATGAATCGTCTCGTAAGTTGCGCCGCAAACCCTTCGCCAAGTTGGCACACGTTGAGATAGTTGTAATTAGGCTCCGAGGGGGATAGCTGTCACTGAGCGTACGTGGAATTCGTGTAAGGCCAAAGCCTTGAGAGAGAGCATAGTAATGGCCGAGCGTTTTGAGAGCACTCGAATGCTCTACTGTGCTCTGATATCGAGATCTCCGTGCTCTCATACATTTTGACAAATTTATGTGACTCGTGAGTGTCGTGTGCCGAGCACACCATCGAGTCCGTATTCGGTGAAACATATTTATATTCATAAGTCCTGCGTGGAGAGCAGATTAGGCTTTGTTTTGAGAAGAGAGCCTGACATTGTGTCTCGTTTGCAGTTATATATTAATGTTGAGGGGCGTGCGGGTGCTGTTCTCGAAGCGCAGAGTTCTCGCTTGCGATCTCATTATTCATTAGACAAAGGGGTGAGAATTGTTAATAATTGTCAGGCGCATCTTCTATTATTATGTGCTGCCGCATAGCATCTGTCTGTATTTGACGTCACGGCATATATTATTGGTCTGCGTATTGCGTTCATATATAACTGAAGTCATCTTAGTCTGCTAGTAGAATTTAAAATCCCCTACTAAACACTGTGCTGCATCAGAATATTGTAACGTGAGAACTCGGCTACAATGATCACATAGAGTGAGATCTATTTATTTAAAGCCTTGACTCTGTATATTCCTGGTTTACTCTAATAAAGCAAAGCATTCCGATTTGGCTCAAGCTAGCCGCACTCACACAGTGAGGTTTTGTTGATTAAACTTATTTGTCGTCAGAAATGGTTGTATTTGCTTCCTAAAGCCTGAACTCTTTCTGTGGAGAGGCATGCTACTTTCTTATAGAATCCTTTCTATCTGTGCATAAAATCAATTCACAGTGAGTGCTGCTGGTGGGATATTTGAACAATCTTGCTCTTTGGCACTATCTTTTTTAGAACCTGGCTCAGTGGTATATTTTTCCTAAATGCCAAAAATGTTAGATGTTGTTTTAAATTTTTCCAATTTTTCCCTGGTCTTTTTACGCAGGGGAGCAGTAACAATAATGTGTGATTACTGAATTATGAGAACGAAGTTAGTTAAAAAGGCATACTTTATCTAGAGTCTTTTAATGAGAATACTTGTGTCTGATTTTCATCACTTTCAGGATTTGATTGTTTTCTCAGAATTGTTCTCGAGCTCATAATTGTATTTAGTGACTATTGATTGACTTATTTCTAGAAAGATTGCTCATTTAACTTGTGTTCGCATTAAATCTATAATATCCATTAGCTCCTAGGTGACTTGAATGCCCACATTAGTGTAATTGACAATGTAGTGGAATTATTCGTGTGCGCCTTGTCGTGATTGTTATTAATTTTTTAATTAATTAATTATTATTATATATAATATTATATATAGCGTGTGAGTGGACATATATATTATTTTTTTTTGTATAAAGTGACTTACCTTTTTCATTTCCCCATATTTTGCTTTGCTTTGGTTTTTGTAACCAATGCCAAGATTCACCAAACAGTGGTGTGTATCATTATTCTTTGTTCTATTTCACACTTGTAATGTACTAAAATTACTTTAATTTTGCTTCATACATACTATCCAACTTTATTTTCCCACTTAATCACGCCATAGCTTGCATAGGGAGTTTTATTACTTTCCTATAATAGCCACAGTACGACTTCAAATTACATGTAGAGGAGAATCAGAGTGCTCTCCTCGATTGCATTAGATATGAATAGCATCTATTAGAAACTAATGAGAAAGAATTTCTGGACCATAGGGCTTGGACCATCCTTGCATTACTTATCATTTTCATATCGCAGTGCTTTGCTAACTTTTCAAATATGTATTAGCGATAACATTAGTTCAATTTCCATACTGTTATCTCGGAGTTGTTTTCTACGCTGCTTAGTGTTACTGCGGACGTTAATCTTCTACTCATCAAATGCCCACCGACGCATGTTACTAGTAATTGGTTCGGTTTTACCACATTTCTGATTGAGTTATCGCTTGAATTATAGGAAAGCCTTGTGCTTTTATGCATTTTGTCACATTTTCGCTTCTATATTGAGTATTGACGGAGAGAAGAGTATGACGGCGTATATACAGCATTTAAATTAGTAGGCGTCCAT
This sequence comes from Trachelipus rathkii, assembly GCA_015478945.1. NCBI lineage: Eukaryota > Metazoa > Arthropoda > Malacostraca > Isopoda > Trachelipodidae > Trachelipus > Trachelipus rathkii. Next base: position 36,305 of record JABUQX010091077.1, read on the forward strand.
TTTCTTAGAATCACGCTTAACTTCGTCACGGCGCTCTCTAACTATTGGAAAGAGGATTCTTAATACTACACTCGCTCTACTTTAGTTCTCTAAAATTTCTATCCATTACTTATAGATTCCTGAATTATTTATTTCACTACTCAGTATATTTATACGTTTCTCTCTGATCACACTCTCGTGACAGCGATTTTTCATGCCAGTGTCCAGATGCAGAGAATAGCTAAATAACTAAGAAAATTGGACTTTCTATTTCGCTTGCTAATTTAAGTCTAATATTTTGCTCTAAATTTTTTTATATGACTCACTGCACTCGTAGTTGTCGTACATTCTCACACTTTTTTTCCGTATTTTTCCCATGTCTGGTCTGGTGCGAAAGTATCGGTTGACTCTTTGAGGGGTTCTTGGTAATTTTATTTTACTTCGTTGCCTTCTCATATATATTTCGAGCAACACAATAATTCGAGGCCATTGAATTTTTTGAACTAGATATACTTACTTTACTAGATAATATTACTAGGCACTCATCCTTGTCTCCGTCATTTAGATTAGATCCTTGGGCGGGTTATAAAATTGTGTAATGCTCTGGCTATATATTTTGAAAGTAGTGAGTTGTGTTGGCGCGTTTAAACTGCGTAGATCACTCAGGCTTTAATTTTGACATGTAGACGCTACTCACTGCTGTCATTGTTATGAAAACTGCGTTCTACAGATTCTTGCGCTCAGATAATTCCACAAGCTATCGAATTTTATGGCGAGAGAGTGTCCCGCCTCCTTTGCGCGTCCTAATGTTAATTCATCCATTTTTAAATCTTCGAGACTTAAATTACAATTGTTTAAGAAAGAGCCATGCATAATTTGCCCTTTGTTGTATTTATTTATTTTGTTAAGCGCAGTGTTTTCTGAAGGACACCTGTTTATATAGATTTCCTTCAGTTGTGTCGTCGCGGAGTTATCAGTCTGATTTCTGCTGTGATTTCTTGCCCGCTCATTTTTTTTACTTTTATTGACTGTAAGAACTTACTCCAGGATTTACTCATGTATGATCCTCCTCTCTTAATATATTCATCGGCGTCCGTGTCATTCATTTCTCTTCGTCTAGTTGAGTAAAATAAATAATGACAGAAGTATAGGAAGGATGATAATTATTTTTTAAACACATTAGTATTCTCATGGTACTGCTCGACTCAAGTTTTATAAATGTGTCTTGTGCTTATCAGGCGGTTTTGTACCGTAGTATATCGGTAGGTTATATTTATTTTTATTATTTTTATTATTTTTGTGCGCCATATATTACTTATTTATATTTTTGTGTCGAATTGTCGGATGATCATTCCTCACCATCGAAGTGAGCAGCCTTCCTGTATTCTCTGCGCCACGACAGCGCTTCTCGAATGAGGGTGTGGTTAGCAAATGTCAATGGTTTGAAAGAATACTCGATTCGAACGCGTCATCTTTATTATATTTGCGCACTCACTCTCTCCCGCACCAGCTCTCTCCCCACTCACAACACACTCACTCACACACTCACAACACTACTCACGCTCACCAAACCTCACACACTCGCTCATATATCAACATAATATAATTGTTCCCACCTAAATTATTGAAATAGATATTTAATAAAAATATTATTTTTGGACTTTTTTATTTTTATTTTTGTTTTTAAAAATCGAAAATGTCTCCGGTTTTCGGCGCCTTTTTTGCGGGCGACGGCGTGTTCGCAAGAGACTGGTTGTACTCTATTGTATAAATAGGGATGTAGATCTTTGAGATCGGCGCCAGCGATCACTATCAATTAAATACTAATAATACTATGTTTACAACACTTCTAAATAAGATGATAATAGTTTTGTGCATATGATGATGTCCACAAGGTAGCTCGAGATCTATGCAGGTGGACGTAGGCGCTACGGAAATAATTCTCCAGAATCTGTCAGGATGTCTAGGGCAAACTAAGGGTTCATATAATATTGATGGTCTTGTTGATTTGAAGAGTATATTTCTGATGACTTATCTAGAAATTATAGACTTTGACAAATTTCTTAATTAGAGAGTATTTCCTGTGTGGTGAAATATACTTGAGCTTGTGTGGCTCTCGTCTCTGATGTGTCTCTCATCTGATTCTCCTTCGGTTTGTACTCTTTCTACTCATAAAGAAGGTTGAAGTTTTAGAAGTTGAGAGGGTGTGATAGAGTTATGGTTCGCTCACCTTCAATGAGTTTCTAATCACTTTGTAATTAAATAAATCTCTTGATAGAATCGATGTTGAGCGATATAAAAGCTTGGTTCTTTCTCGATAGAGTCATGGTCCTCTCATAGTGGTCGTGTATATTGAAGCTCAAAATTAAAGCATTCGCCTTCGGTCTTTTTTGATCCTTCGATGTCGGCTCTTCCTATCATTACTTTGGCAAGTTGGCAGTTTGTAGCTTTCATGGGTCCGTTTGCGATTGGAAGATGCTCATCGCCTCGACAGTAGTTGTAAATTATTTGCTTGCAATAATTTCTTCGAATTTTACAGCCTGGTGGTTTTTTCTTAAAAAATATTGGCGCTTTCCTTTAGCTTTATTCTATTTGCAAGCCTTAATGTTGCCCCGCTAACCCACCGGGTTGACTATGTCTGAATTGTACTCCAGTGGCGAGTTTTTCTCGTGATCTCTCGGCGAAGTGGATTTTCTGCTGTAGTACTACATTTCATCACAGTATTTTTGAGTAATGTTTTTGTACTATTTTGATTGATTCACGAACACTAGTAATCGTACTAATAGTAATGTGGAATTCTTTCTGCTTTAAGATTCATAATATTAAAATTTTTTGTTTCTTTTTCTTATATTTTAATGGAAAATATAACAATATATAATATATATAATAGAATATATATATATATATATCAGTATAGCCGTGCGTGGATTGAGTATATATAAGTTATATGACTATAACTATATACCTGCTCAGTACTATATATTAACGTATATATATATATATTATATAAGATAGGTAAGCAGGCGGTGAGGCTGGTAACTCCTATCTGGTTTATGACTCAGTCACTTTGGCTGTAAGTATAATATAGGTAGGTACCATTGGTTAGAGAGGCGATATAAGGCTATG
>JABUQX010091078.1:0-25000 GCA_015478945.1 Trachelipus rathkii
CATAAGCATAATCAACCCTAAGCGATTAGACGAAAAGTAACGTTTTTAGGCTATCCTTTTTAGACTCCGCCCCTTTCAGAAAATACCAACTCTAAACATGAAAAATGATTTTACGCTTTAACTATTTCCATAAAGTGATGCAATACTTATTATATTTGCCCCTCTGGCAGGAATACAAGCAATGTAGCAGTACGCCATACCGGTTTACGATAAATATAAATGACACTCGTTGGGAATAACGAAACACCTCATGAAGATATCAACAACACACGCACAGTAGAGATGCGGCGAGAGATGTCATCGAGAGATATCATGCCACTCGTGAGCAAAGAACTATCCTACTGAAGAAAATACGTGTTATAATGTATAAACAACCCTTACATGTAATGAGATTCTTTCTTTTTTCATTCATCCAATCAGAAGAAAGTAAACACATTAATTAACCCGCATGTACGAATGAACTATAATCTAGTGACACGCAAATACACGATATTCTCGTCTAGATATACGCACAACAACAACACACACATAAACATAGTAAACAAAAATAAGTTCTTTATATAACTAACCAACGAATATATGCTACGTAACATTGTTTTCACATTAAATAAAGTTAACATAGCATTAAGCCAACATAGCATTATTAGAACTAAGAATATAATGTACTCATATATGCACCATCATAACACACCTTGAACGCACGAATAAACTAGCTAACATTAAACTAAAGTTTCCATACTTAACAACAGTAAAGGTACCTAGCACAGCGTACAAAACGTACCTATCACACTTTTTTTCCAGCATATTCTCTAACATATCATGGTTAATTTTAGCATTACACCACTAGATTTAACGAATTTCGAGAGCTAATATCATCCTCTTATCGGATATAAAATAGAGCACAACACTGAGTTTTTTATTTATTAACATACTAACCCATCGAATATATGCTACATAACCAAATGGTTTTCACTTATTTAATGAAGGCTATAATGTCTATCCTAATTAATAAAGATAATCGTAAACATAACACGATCGAATCTAACACAACTTAAGCTCGAATAAACTGCAAACAGTTTAAACTTATTAAACAAATGTTCCACACTTAACATCTGTAAAGTAACTAACATTGCATATCAAACGTAACCTAATTTCATATATCATACTCTCTGTTTGCCAAGCCATAATATAATCTCATAATCATATTAACGTTAAATTTAACATTCTCTGATCACAGTTAATATTTAACAAGACATCTGATACATCAACCGATTAGTGTTTAATCTATTATCATCATATAACGACCCCAAACGAGAATCACCACTTGAGTAAACATAAACAAAGTTTTCACTACAAACCAAAGCACATCAAAATAAGTATTTTTTGAATAAAAGTACTCATAGTAACGGTTGTAATAGTTTTACAGATTTTAAAGCATGAGTATTAAATTCACGACTAAAATCAAACCAGTCTACACCCTAACACTATAATCTCGCTCATTCCAATTGTGAGCTCTCATCTTACTCACTACTTGATCCAGAAATTAATCCATTGCTATCACCTATAATTTTCGAGTATCATTTCAAACTAAACATAACACAAAATAATTTTTTTATATACTAACCATCTCGAATTATGCTAACGTAACAAAGTTATTCACATTAATGTAAAGCTAAAGCGATAGCATCATATTGAACTAAGAAATTAATCGTACAAGAAAACCTAGACACACCATACCTACAAATAAACTACTAACATTAACAAATCTTCCGCACTTAACAGCAGTAAAGTACTAACACTTCGTACAAAACGAAACCTATTCACTACTTTTTCAAGCATATTCTAAAGTATCAATGCCTAAATTTTCACTACAACACGAAATATTATAAACAAAAAATTTAGCATAAACCTCTAATCATCATACTGACAAAGACAGAATATAATGCTAAGTAACAAATTTTTTACTCATACCAACTAGCTTTCCTACTTTCCGTAAATAACAAAAAAATTAAAAAAAAATATAGAGCTCGCTATGAGAATAGTGCTATAACATCATCCCCGCGACATAATTCAAAACTATCTATATCCATAATTTTTAAACTCCAAAACTATAACAAGTAAAATAACAACAATCTAATCACCCTGACCAATATACATAAGATGATTACAATGTTCTTTAAATAAATATCACAGTAAAGCGTAATAGTTTACAGATTTTAAAGCAGTAAAACTTCGCATTAATCAGTTCACGAAATCATATGCACACACCACACTCCCTAGCATCGTCTCACCTAACTTATCCACTGCCTAGTAGATCATTCCCTTGAACTATGTCTCAATCATATGATTCGGAGGGTATCAATTTTTCTCGACGATAAACATAACTACTTTAAAACTATAAAGTTCTTATATACTGACCTATCGAAATATTATGCTTAACCAACAACACGTTATTTAGAACTATAAACGCTAACCATATTCATATTCAACCCCAACTAAGAATATAATGTACAAATGCACACACCCTATAACTATCATCCTCAGCCGTATTTAATAATACCCCAGCTAACATCTTAACTAAGACCAAATTCCCGCACTTATTCTTAAAGGTAACAAAACTAACACGCACTCTAACAATACTCTCATATGTTCCGACTTTTCTCGCATATCAGCAACATAAAAAGTGCCATATCTATCTCACATTAATCCTTAACATAGTGACGCATATATCAAAGATACCCACATCAATGAACTATAGCAACTTTGACACTACCTTCATCAAAGTGTCACTACCCTAATGCAGCGCTCACTACTACAGCATTTGATTCAACCGAGTAATGATACTAACAGCGTAGACATTAGCAAAATTCTAAGGCAAAGCCTAACTCCGCGACAAAAACCAAATCAATCACAAAAAACCTTATCTAGATGCCTTCGAGCGTGTTTTCAACAGTTACAATAAGCAGAGCACAATCAAAATCGTCAAGTTAAACACGTAAATAATCTCTCACACAAAAACCTCCATCATTTCTCTTAACAAATCCTGTTATTTTACACATTTGTCATAGTTAATATTCTACAACACCATATACTCTCCATCACGTTATCCCTAAACTTACGAATAACAGATATTAATATTATTCCCAAGAAGTATCTAAAGCAGCACATTACCTTCTGAGAGAAAAACCCAGGGAGGATGCGCCCATTGAAAAGGGTGTGAATCCTGAGAGGGGGATCACCCACGAGAAATCGTGAGTCGCTCACACGTTTGAGAGCAGCTTACCCTCCCATCTCAAGACCGGGGTAAGGCCACAGCCCTCTCGGGCTCAGAGGCCCCAAAGCCTCAGCTCAAGAATTTATTAACATATACGCTACAATATAAACAAAGCAACAACCAGAGACGCAATTAACAAGCTATCCATTACAACAACTTAGTTCAATAAAGCGACACACTACGGGGAATTTACATTAACATAGTAATAGCCGTTTACCTAAAAACTCTAAATCACTACTCCACCTTTCACACCCTACATACCATCATATACTAACGATTAAGACGAACAATCAAGTCACACAAGTTTTTAGGCTTATCTCTTTTTAGAGTCCTCCCTTCAGAAAATACCAACTCTAAACATGAAAATGATTTTATGCTTAACCATTTGCATAAAGTGATGCAATAAATTATTATGATTTGACCCTTCTGGCGGGATATTTCAACCATATGCTATCGCTCACGCAGTCATCCATACCATTTAATTCTTAACACGGAGTCATAGCTTCACTAGATAGAAATCGATTAAATATAAAATACACATCGTTGGGAATACGAAACACTCATGAAGATATCAACAACAAGCGTATAGATGCGGGGAGATGTCATCGTATCAGCATGAAAACTATCCTACTGAAGAAAATAGTGTATAACCCTAAACCTTCATGTAATGAGATTCTTTCTTTTAACCAATCAGAAGAAAGGTAAACAAGAATACGACGTGACGAATGAACCATATCAGTTTCAAAGGGATTATATACTCTATTCGATCTTAGATCTATACAAACGAACATTATCAACCAATAACTATACGTACTACAAATATAAGCTCTCCTCTTATTGATCACCTAACACTCACAACGAATTATTGCTAACAAACGTAAATTCCGCTTTCACATTATTAAAATGCACACTAACTTAACTAAGAACTCCACACGCAATATATGCACTGTAACATAGACAAACCTAACACACCTACGGAGCTTTACAGATACGCTCACTAAATTAAACTACTAACATTAACTCACATGGAAGTTTCATACTTTAACAGACAGTAAAGTACCCTAGCACACGTCGGTACAGCACAACGTACGGACCCTATTAGCACACTTTATGTTCACAGAATATTCTACTAACATACCAACTTGATATAATTATTCTAACATTAACAAACTATTTGATTATTTACGTCTCTGCAATTTTCGTGAGTATCATTTCAAGATCAAACAACGCTAACTACAAATGAGTTTTTTTATACTACTATACCATCGAAATATATGCACATTGTACAATTCCTGCTCATATATTTTCACTCAAAGCTACATAGCATCATATTGAATTATATTACAGAAATAATTATTCAAACAGGAGCAGAATTCTAATCGCACAAACTTAACGCACGATATAAAACAGTTAACATTCACACATAAGATCCACCCTACTAACATCTGTAAAGTAACTAAATTGCATACAAAACGTAACCTATTCATTTAAAATTTTTTCTACACTCAATATACTCTCTTAACATTTATACGTATAATATTTAGCAATTGAACAAGTAATATTAAACAAGAATCTATCGTATACTGTGTTTAATTTATTATCCTATGCACGACCACCGACACTCAAATCTGTAAACATACCAAAGGTTTTTCCAACATGAAGCACAAAAAGTAAGTTTCTTTGAATAAAATATCATAGTAAATTGTAATTAGTTTACAGATTTTTAAAGCATGCTCAAACCTTCAGTAAAAAATCAAACCATCAACCCCTCCACACCCCTCCCACCATGCCCTTTTGATCTATTGATCTAGTCATATTTCGAGTATCATTTCAACTAAACATAACACAAAAATTAAGTTTTTTATATTATACTAACTTAGACGCTCGAATATATGCTAACGTACAACAGAAGATATTTCACTCATTAATCAAAGCTAAACATAGCATCATAGAACTACAGACACACTAAAGTACAATAACGACACAACTAAGACAACTACACATAACCTGACAAATTATGAAGCTCACCTAAACATATACAAACTTCCACGACTTACCAGCATAAAGTAACCTAACACCTCTCCGATACAAAACAGAAACTCACTACACACTACTTTTTCTCAAGCATATTCTATATCTAAACATATTCTAATGCTACATGTTTACATTAAACCAACAGTAATATGTTAAATCATATAATAATTTAGTCATACAACCACTCTCATATTCATACCATACTGACAAGGATATATACTTATAATGCACTAACGATAAAAATTGTGAGCATTCTACTTATCGTAATATTCATATACAAAAATTAAAAAAAAACTCAGTCTAAAATACTCATATGAGAGGCCGCGAATTTATTACTCACTAACCATAACAACTTCAAAATTTTAACCAAACATAAAGCAAAAAAATAACAAAATTTTATCCTGAAATAACATAATAAGTTCTTTTAATAAAATATCACAGTAAAGCGTAATCGTTTACAGATTTTAAAGCAGTCACATTTAGTAAATCAGTAGATCAACACCCATTTCCTGCAGTCCTACTTATCCCACCTGCTGTGCAATCTTTTGAACTATTGATTCAAATCAATATTTCGAGTATCATTTTGGATAACACATAACATAAAAATAAGTTCTTTATATACTTACCATCGAATATATATGCTTACGCCACAAAGTTTTAGAATCAATAGAAGCTAACATATCATAACCGCAACTAAGATATAATGTACAAATGCAACCTAACATACTCGCTTATGAATAATCAGCTAACATTCCTGAAAATCGCCGACTTATCATGGTAAATAGTAACTAACAGGCATCCAATTACATCAATATGTTCCACTTTTTCTCGCATTATCAGCAACAGGTATACGCATATTATCTTACAAAACCGTAACTATAGTGCACAATATATCAAGATATCTTTAACAATTCTTGAATCTATGAATTCGACAACTAATTCTTCTTCATCAAAGTGTCACCACGCTTCCGAGTATGACCACCAGCATTTAGCACATATATTAAGTGGTATGATCATTAGGCAAAATCTAGAGGGCAAACCTCACATTATCCCAACAAAACTCTCAACTCTAGGCTCACGTTTCTAACACAATCCTCTGTCAGTTAATCCAACATAAAACAGTACATGCTATCTACAAAAAACTCACTCATACTAACTAAAGTGCAGTGTTGAACTTTTCACATTTTGTTCATAGTAATTTAACATAACGTATCCTAACTTACGAATAAACATGTTTTATTAACCAAGAGTATCTTAAAGCAAGCATACTTTCTGAGAGAAAACTCAGGGGGATGCGCCCATGAAAGGGTGTGAATCCTGAGAGGGGATCACCCCGAGGGAGGTGTTAAGTGGGCATTACTCTACTTCCCTACCGAATAGATAGGGGGTTTAAAGGCCACCTCGCCCAATACAGCCCTCGATCGGGCTGAGGCCAAAGCCCGCTAAGCTATGAACATAACGTACTTAACAAACAAATCAACTCTCAGACGCTATAACGCTATCATCTAACAACTTAGTCATAAAGGCGAACATACGGGTGATTTCTCACACTATTAATCATAGTTTAATTATTGTTGGACTCACACACTCATTATCTCATAACCATTACCCTAACCATCATAATACTACACGATTAAGTACGAAACCAATAGTAAAAGTTTTAGGGTTATCCTCTTTTTTAGTATCCACCCCCCTTTCAGAAAATATCTATTCAAAATCTAAACATGAAAAATGATTTTATGCCTTACACCATTTGCATAATGTGGAAGGCATGAGTATTATTAACCTTTGACCCCTGGCGGAATACAATGCAATGTAGGCAGTCGCCATAACGGTTTACGATTAAATATAAATGACACATCGTTGGGAAAAACGAAACTCCTCGTGAAGATATCAACAACAAGCGTAGAGATGCGGGAAGATGTCATCGTATCAGCACTGCAAAACCTTAAATCCTACTGAAGAATTAATAGTGTATAATACAACGCCTTTTACATTGTTAATGAGATTCTTTCTTATCACCCTAATCAGCCCTCAGAAAGTATAATCAAGATACGACGTCGAATGAACTCATTATCAGTTCAAAAGGGTATATACTCTCGTTAGACATATACCCATACAACAACACACATACACATATACACAAATAAGTTTCTTTATATACTAAAAGCAACGAATATATGCTAACGTAACATTGCTTTCACATTAATAAAGCTAACATATGCATTACCAGAACTAAGAATCATCATTGTACAACTGACAAAACCCTATCACACACCCCTTACGAACAACGTAATAAAACTACTAACATTACAAAGTTTCATTACATTTAACAACAGTAAAAGTACTCTAGCATCACGCTACAAAACTGTTAATAACTATATTCCACACAAAAAACACTGTTCAAAACATCTACTATGACCTCTCACTTTTTTCAGCATATCTCTTAACATATTCAATGTTTAATTTTTACTCATTAACACATTTGATCATTACGTCCGCTATATTCTGAGTATTTCAAAATTTCAGGGATATATATACATTGAGCCAAATGAGGTTTCTTTTTATGACTAACCATCCGAAATTTGGCTGAACTGATAACAAGGTTTTCACATTAATAAAGCTTAACATAGCATCATATTAACTAAGAAAATAATGTACAACGACGAATCTAACACAACTTTAGCACGAATAATAAACTGTTAACATTAACAAGTTCCACACTTAAACATGATTCTTATAAGTGAACTAACATTGCATACAAGAGAAAACGTAACTCCTATTCATATCTTTTCTCCCCAAGCATATCTCTAACATATTAACGTTAAATTTTACATTGACAATCGTAATACTTACACAAGTCACATTCTAATCCATTAACCTTGTTTCATCCATTATCAATACACTGAACCTTCCACCGAATAAACTGTAAAGCATAACAAAGTTTTACTCCAAACATAGCACAAAAATAAGTTTTTTCATGTGAAAGTATCATAATCTATTATGATAGTTTACCACGAGGATTTATATGCAGATCAAAATATATATGCTATGTAAACCTCATTGAAAATCAAACTCATCAACCCCTTCCAATCCCTCCTCCTTAATATCTGACCTTGTATCATTTATATCCATTTCATATTCTAGTAAAATTTCACTAACTCTAAACATTCCCGCACAATGTAGCGCTGTTAATCTTACAGGAATCTAGTAAGATTTCCCGAATATACTGCTCAACCGTAACAAAGTTTTAAGATTAAAAGCTAACATAGCATCATATGAACTAAGAAAATAATGTACAACGACAAACGCTAAAACATCACTCCATAAACTTATCAATATAAAACAACAACATTAACCAAACTTCCGCCTTAAAAGGCAGTAAAGTACCTAAACAGCTTCGTACAAAACTAAACTAATTCACGACTTTTTCAATGCATTTATTCTCTCACACCGAGAATGCTGACACTTACTTACATTTAACCCAATCGTATATCAGAAGAATGTTAACAAAATATTTTTGTCGGCCAAGTCTAATCATCAAACTGACAAAGAATATAATGCTAACGTAACAATTTTTTTACATCAACTTCGTAATATTTAACAAAAATTAATAAATAAAATAACCATGTCTAAATATCATAATCCCCCGCAAATAATTGCAAAATAACAAAGTTTAAACCAAACATAACAAAAAAATTACCATAAAATTTTATCCTGACATAACATAAAAACTAAGTTCTTTAAATAAAATACTCATCAGTAAATGCGTAAATATTTACAGATTTTAAAGCACAAACTGTTTAACATTCAGTAAATCAGTAGATCAAACCACCCATATAACCCCTGCAGTCCCTTACTTATCCACTGCTTCCCTGTGAATCTTTTGAACTATTGCATTCAAATCATTAAATTTTCGATCGTATTCCATTTTTAGGAATTAAACATAAACATATTATTCCACACAAAAGTATTTCTGTTATACCGACCTTAACGAATATATTGCCTTAACGTGCAACTAAAAAAGAGTATTTTTTAAAAGGAAAAAAAAATCAAAATTAAAGACAGGCTAAAAATCATTTCAAATCCAATTAAATATGCCGCCCTTTATTACTTTAGGAGGACACAACAAATTTAAAATAAAAAATCAAAAAAAAATGTTTTTACACACATGCATCAACACCCTAACATACTCCTATCGCGTTATGTAATAATTCAGTCTAATATTCGTGTAAATTTGCTCCAGAACTTACTAGCTAAAGTAAACTAACAGGTTCATACCATACTAAGATGTTCCCACTTTTCTCATGCACATATCTGGCAACAGGTAAGCCATATTATCTTCACAAAATCCCTATATAACATACGCTGACCAATACTATTCAAATAGATACTCTCCAACTTACTATGAATTGCACACACTAACCTCATCAAAGATATCACATCACATATGAGTTATCGATGTATAATCACATTTGAACCGAATACGATTATAAGCCGTAGACATTAGCAAATTCTTGCTCGGGCAAACCTAACATTACCCTCTAACAAAAACTTAATTAAGGCTCACGTTTTACTGATACACAATCATCTCGCTCAGTTCACACAACATGTAATATCTTTACAAAAAAACTCATCATTTCTCTAAATAATCAGTGTTATTTTCACATTATTTGTTATTGAGGTCACTAATTTTAACATATACGTACCTAACTTACGAATAAACAGTTTATTAACCAAGAGTTCTAAAGCAGCAACATTACCTTTGAGAGAAAAAACCAGGAGGAGGATGAACGCCCATCTGAAAGGGTGGAATCACTGAGAGAGGGGAGTGACGCGCTTCCTTTAATTCCGATAGGGGTGTGTCAAGAGGGACATATATTACCACCCTCCGAGCAGGAGGTTAAGCCACAAGGCGCCTATCGTGTTGCTGAGGGAAAGCCCGCTCTTATAGCTCATTGAACATAACGTACTTTAACAAACAACAACCAGAGAATAAACAGCTATCATTAACAATTAGTCAAAAAGCGAACATACGGGGGAATTTTACATAACATTATCGTAATATTTAATCCACAAATTTTATCATAACCTTACCCAACCATCATATACCTAACGAGTAAGAACGAACAAAGTAAAGTTTTTTAGGCTTATCTCTTTTTAGACTCTCCCCCTTTCAAAAATACCAACTTTAAACATGAAAAATGATTTTATGCTTTAACCATTTTGCATAAAGTGATGCAATTACTTTATTATTTTGAACCTCTGGCGGGAAATAACAAGCAATGTAGCAGCACGCACATAATTCGGTTCTTACGATTAAATATAAAATGACTACATCAATCGTTGGGAAAACGAAAACTACTCGATCATGAAGATTATTCAAAACTTAAGGTCGTAGAGATGCTGGGGAGTGTCATCGTATCTATGCACTGCAAAACCTATATCGCTCTATCTGCAAGAAATAGTCGATACTATAAAACAACGTTCTCTTTACATGTCAATGAGATTCTTTCTTTTCAAATCCAATCAGAAGAAAACGTAAACAAGAATCTTTCGACTGTACGATATGAAACCCATGAGTCAGTTCAAAAGGGTTAATACTTTATTTTCTACTGTTAAGACAACAACAAATCAAACAACAATATATCAATATGTTCACCATTATATAACAAAGTTTCTTTATATACTAACCAACGAATATATCCTAACTATGCTAACGTAACATTGCTTTCACTACTTTAATAATGCTGAAACATATGCATTAATCCTTCACGAGACTTAACGAATATAAATGTAACAATGACAAAAACTAACACACCTTACGCAACTACGTGAATATAACCACTAACAATTCAGAAAAGTTTCTATCACTTAACAACAGTTAAGAGTACCAATACGCACAGCGTACAATACACGTAAATCCCTATTCTATGAAAAAAGTAATGATAATAAATGGATGGATGAGACTTTTTCCAGCATGAGATTCTCTAACATGGAATTGTTTTATAATATGTGATGTACACATTCAATCACTAATGATTTACTGTACGACATTTTCTGAGGTACAATTTTACGAGGATAACATAGCACAAAAAGTGCAAAGTTCTTTAATACTAACTAACCAATCGAGAGAAATAATAAGCATAACCATACTTACACACATATTTCACACTTATTGCAATTGAAGTTGCTCAACCTATGTATATTAAACCGCTCAACATAGCAATCATATGTCAATCACTAAGGAAAATTTATGTAAGCAACATTCGACGTATTCTATAACCACACAAACTTAAAGCACGCGAATTAAACAGTTATAAACAAATGTGTATCCAGACACTATGACCACTATCTGCTAATAGTATATATTGCTACTTATCAAAACGTGATACATAAAACACGATTACATTTTTTCTCCACCGCATATATTCTCTAACATATTAACGTCTTATAAACTCTTTTACCAATTGGTACATAAACAACGTAAAAAACCAGTCTCAGCCACGGTAATTTCACACTACAAAACTGTCATTGAAATGGCTCATTATCGTGAAACGGTTGACTGCATATGCGTAGTCGAGTTCGTAGACAAAGGTTTGTAATCACGCTCTCGTATCATAGCGATTGTTGAACTCTGCATATTTGTGTTCCTCTTGAATAAAATAAGTCATAGTAAAATATGTAATGAAGTTCTACTACGTTATATAAAAAATGCAGGTAAATCAGAATAATAAAAATCAAGACGCCGAGAGATGCGAACCCACGCATCCAACAACTCACCTCCACACTTGTATTGACACTTTTTAATCTATTGATCCATGTCATATTATAAGTATCTTTCAACTAAACATAACACAAAAATTAAGTTTTATGATATACTACTAACACCATACCAGAATATATCGCCTAAACGTAACAAAGATTTCACATTAATAAACAAACTAACATAGCATCATAATGAACTAAGAACAACATAAATGTATCAAAATAAGACAAACCTAAACACTCACACATACCTACGAATATAAATACTACTAACATTTAAAAACTTCCAGAGCTCTTAACAGCAGTAATAGTAACCATAACACTATGGTCATTAAGTAATGTGTTGTGAATTGAAGAGCAAAATCATTCTAAATATCAATAATAATGCTAAAATATATCCGTTAATTTTCGTAAATAATTATAACAAAATTTATAAGCATATAAAAACTCTCTAATCATTACATACATGATAAAAAAAATATATAAATTGCTAAATAGTTACAAAATTTTTAACTCATCAAGCGTGGCGATAACTAGTAACAAAAAATTGAAAGAGAAATCATCGAGTCTATATCAAACCCCCGCGAATAATTGACGAGAAACCATGAGAGAAGACAGTTGATCAATATATCCATTATCAAATTAACAAAATTTTATTAATGCAGCGCGCATAACACTAATATAACGTGTCTTTTTGATATTATACATATCTTCACAGTAAAGAGCTAATTATGTTTACTCACGATTTGTTATCAAAGCTCAGTAAGAAGTCATGTGAAATCAGTAAATCAACCACGCCCATCACCTCACCCCTGCAGTCCCCCCTACTTATCCTACTCCTGCCTGTCGATCTTTTGAACTTATTGATTAATCATATTTCGAGTATCATATAGGATAAACATAACACAAAAAAATGAAAAGTTCTTTATAATAGTAGATATAATAGAATTAAAGAATGACGACTATACCAAAATAAAAACAAAATGGTTTATTATTTATATTTATATTTAATTTTTAAAGAAAAAAAAAAATCCCTAAATTATAAAGCATAACATATCATAACCGCAAACTAAGATTAATATAATGATAGCAAATGCTCAAACCTAGCATAACTCGCGTATGAAAAATCAGACTTAAACATTCTGAAAATAACTCACCACTCGACTATATGCATAAGTAATAGTAAACTAACAGGTAATCATACACAATACTCAAAATATTGTATATCCCTATATACTTTTCTCGAATATCAGCATAGGTAAAAGAGTACCGTATTATTCTTACAAAATCCCTTAACATAGTGATCGGACACAATATATTCAAGATACCAACATCTTGAACTATGTATTGACACTATCTTCATCAAAGAGTCACAAGTAACGCCCTTCGAGTAAACTAGAGCATTTGACCGATAAATAAGCGTTAGACATTTAGCAAAATTACTATCGGAGCAAAGCCTAACAATTACCTATATATACACAAAAACTTAATAGAGGCTCAACGTTTCTAACACATCATCGTCAGTTAACACAGTAATATTCTTACAAAAAACCATATTTCTCTAAACAAATTATCAGTGTTATTTTCACATTTGTCATAAGTAATATTTAACATAACGACCTAACTTACAAAATAAAACAGTATTTATTAACTCAGAAAATCTATATAAAGCAGCAACATTTACCTTCCGAGAGAAACCACAGGGAGGATGCGTACCCATTGAAGGGTTATGTGAATCCTGTAAGATGGGATTCACCACCGAAGGGGTGGTAATGATGGGCATTACCCTGCCGAAGGAGGGGTATAGGCCACAGCCCTTCGGGCATGAAGGCTAAAAGCCCGTTAAGCTATGAACATAATCGATACTTAACAAACACAATACCAAACGAAATACAAGCAGCTAATCATTAACATAACTTAGTTAACAATAAAGCGAACATACGGTGAGGATATTATAAACCATTTAACAATTAATGTAATTGATTTACCAAAATTTATCATACCTTTAACCTAACCTTCATAATATACCTAACGATTAAAGACGAAACAAAAGTAAAGTTTTTATATGAGGCTATCCGGTTGCTTATTATGAACTCCGAGCCCCTTTTCAAGTAAAAAATACTCAACTCTAACTAATGAAAAATTAGAATTTTATGCTAAACCATTATGCTATAAAGTGATGCAATACTATTATATTTGACCCTTTGGAAGGGGAATTACATAACAATGTAGCAAGTTCGCCTAACGGTTTAACGATTAAAATATAAATGACACAATCGTTGGATAACGAAACATCTCGTGAAGATATCACAACAAGCGTAAGAGATGTGCGGGGGAGAATGTACATCATTCAAGCTATGTAATGATGATATTCTTTCTATTCAACCAATCAGAAGAAATGTAAAACCAATTAGAGACTTATTAGAACCTAAATATGCTAGTTCAAAGGGTAAAGAAACTCGGGTTAAGACAACAACAACAACAACTAGAACTTTTCGAAAGACAAATAAGTTCTTTATATAGTGTCAAACGAATAATATGCTAACGTAACAATATATATGTTTCAGCATTATTTAAAAAGCTTAAGCATAACTCCATTACCAGACTAAGAATATAATGTACAATGAAAAACCTAACACACCTTTACGTTCACAGAATAAACAGCTAACATTAAAAAAGTTCAATATTTAAAACAAACACGTAAAGTACTATACAACCGTACAAAAACGTAACCTTTATTCACATTTATAACTTTTTTCAGCATATCTCTAACATATCAATTGTAATTTTACATTAACACTATTTATTTACGTCGCATTCGAGTATCATTTCGGGTAAACATAGCACAAAATGAGTTCTTTATTTACTAACCAACCATGCTAACATAGCTAACATAACAAGGTTTCTCACATTAATAAAGCTAACATAGCATCATGTTAACTAAGAAAATAATGTAACAACGACGAATCTAACACAACTTAAGCACAGAATAAACAGTTAACATATAACAAAGTTCAAAATCATTAACATCTGTAAAGTAAACTAAAAATTGCAATACAAAACGTAACCTAATTATACTTTTTCCAAGCATATACTCTAACATATAAAGTTAATTTTACATATGACACAGTAATATTTGAACAAGAATTTATGCATAACCTTGTTTAATTATCATACACTGCCAACGAATATAACTGTATACATAAAAAGGTTTTTCTAAACATAGCACAAAATTAGTTCTTTGTAAAATATCAATAGTAAATTGTAATAAGTTTACAGTGATTTAAAAGCATATAATCAGTAATGATATTTAAAATTTTAGAACACAATCATGTTTTTCGATCGTACAAATAACAATACATATACAAATATTACTGTAATTGAGTGAGAAAAAAAATTACAAGTATCTCCTATAACATCGACTGGTGCGGCAATAATATATAATATAATATTAATAATATATATGTATATATATATATATATATATATATATATTATATATAATATAATATATATATATTATATATATATTATATATATATATATATATACTTATAGTATATTAATATATATGAAACATCACACACTACGGCAACACATATGTAAAGAAAATATATATCATTGTTTAATATAGCTAGTATAAATGTAGGTATATTATACATATATATAATATATATAATATATAATATATATATATATAATATATATATTTATAATACATATATATTATAATTTATATATATATATACTAATATTATATAATAATATATATTATATATCATATTATATATATATATAAGTCAGATTAGTAAAATTATATATATATAATTATATAATATATTATTATATTTATATATTATCTATTATCCAAAATATAAACTAAACATAATATAATATAACTACAATAATATAATAAAAAATATATATTTATATATATATATATATAAAATATATCATACCGAAAAGGGTGAGAGGAAATTATAAGTAGAAAGTGAGTATAATATGAAAAGAGAGAACATAACAATTAAAGTAATTGAATAAATTTCAAGTATTTTATATATCTACTTACTTGAATTACGCATTTAATATGTTTCTTCCATAAACACTATATATAATATTATGTTCAGTCAATAGATTTGTTATGTGGGAAACCTAGATAATTAATAAATCAATAGAAGGAAGACGTAAACAAAAAATGGTAAAAGCATTCTTTATTATTATAAAATTAGCACGGACGTTCGGGTATTACTTCCATCCCATCTTCGTCAAAAATAATTTGACTTTAAAAACTAAGAAATAATTAAATTCACAATTAAATTATAAATAAAAATTTAAAATAAAAAAAAATAAAAAATCTATAATAATTAATTAATTAATATTAATACACCATAAATAAAGAAGTTACATTAAAAAATGGGAAGCAAAGCACATGGAATGAATAAATTAAACAAAAATCAACTAAATTTCAGCAAAATGGAAAAATATTTTAACAAACGCACCTGACAGAATATCTGATGATATAATTTTATTGAGTATAATCGAGTAATCATAATATTTAACGAAATTTTAAATTAATTGGAAAATTTACATATATATATATAATGAAATATGCATATATATATATATAAGTTTAGTTTGGTTAATAACAGAATTATATTAATTTGTTTATGAAACAGTATAGTTTATTATAGTGTTACAAATAACCTAAAAATAAACAATAATAATTACTATATAATATACGTATATATAAATAATAATTAAATAAATAATAATAATAATATATAATAATAATTATATAATTAATATAATAATTAATATAATAATAATAAAATTATAAATATACTAATATAATAATAATAATTAAATAATATAATTAATAATATTAATTAATAATTATATATAAATAAAATAAATAATAATTAAATAATAATATAATTATAATTAAATTAAATAATAATATATATATAATATAATTAATAATTATTAAATATAATATAATATGTAAATATATTAATAATAAATAACAAAATAATAATAAAAAGTTAATACATAATAAAATAAAATAAAATTCAAACATCAAATACATACTATAATTGAATGAATAATAATGGATATTACATAAGAATGAAAAAGCTTAATTAAATAATAATTAAATAATTATAATTAATAAAATAAATAATAATAATAATTAATAACAAATATATCTGCACGAGCAGTGCAGGCTTTCTAGAGCACATTATTAATTTCTATAACTTTATGCTCACCTACCATGGGATAAATTACCATATAGAAGTTTGAATTGAATATTTAATTTATTTCTTATAATGTTTTTAATTTACTTCCCTTTCATAGTATTCTTCAATTAAAATATGTCGCTTGTACATTTTCTGAAGATAAATTTCGTCCGAGACATAGTGCCTTTCCATCGATGTCCCCAAACAAAGAGTTTATTTAAAAAATTCCAATTTATTGTGTCCATATCATTACTGCAAAGTCTGACAAATCTATTAAGCGCTCCACATTGCACCTGAAATTTCTCATCAACTGAAATTTATATTTATATCTCCTACTAATAGTATTGAAAATTTTCCTAATTTTTCAGGCTTAAAGACATTATTCCCCACAGATTGAGATCCTCTATAGTTTACATGTAATAAACGTGTACGGATTGCAATGGTCTGCGTTTACGTTATAGGCCAAAAAGGTCTTACAAAAATCTTCATTGAGCGGTTTCAAAAGCATTTGGCGTTTAGTCATACCTCAGAAACTAATTTTGCCATTGGACCCACAGGAGCAGGTACACGCAATAGATGTCAGGAGCTTGAAAATGGCCACTCTCGATCTCAAAGAGACAGTTTCGAAAGTCCTGCGTCTCAGCACAGGTGACTCGTCTTGATAGAAAAGATCTGGAGAGTTTATATATTTTAATCAATCATTGAAACCAGAGATTAAATAAAGACCAATCCTACTTAATCAGCTTCTTTTAACGATATAATATGATCACCAAGATATTGTATTCGAATAGCTTTGTTAGTGTTATCAATATCATTGTAAACAATACAAGTATATGTATAATCAGATTATTATGGTTTTCACTTATTATTATTCAATTATTAGTTATTATTTTATTATTATTATTATATAATAAAGAATTTATTATTATCCTATTATTATTATCCTATTATTATATTTCACATGTTTATTTATTATATTATTTTATTGTTTTTACATTTTCCTATCTTGTTATCTCCTATTATTTTATACTATTTAATTATTAAATTATTATTATATTATTATTTTTTATTATATTATTTTATTTAATTATTTATTATTAATTATTTATAATTATAATTTATTATTATTAATTATAATTTATTATTATTATTTATTAATTTTAATTATTATTTATTATTATTATTAATTTATATATTATTATTATTATTAATTTATTATTATTAATTTTATTAATTTATTATTATTATTTTATTATTTATTATTTCGTCATTTTAACATTGAAAATTATTATAATTATTTTGTTTTTTAGGTTATTGTTTAACACTATAAAACATACTGTTTCAAACAATAATAATATCACAGGAGAATTTGATCAGAGATCTATATTATAAACTATATAATGTATTCTTGTAATTTTTTCCAATATTTAAAATTTCGTATTTAGTACCTCTACAATAATAATTTATCCCAAGATATCTGTTTAGGTTGCGTTTGTATAAACGTTTTTTTTCACCATTTTGGCTGGAGTAATTGTGATTTTTGTTTAATTTTTCATCTATGTGCTTTGTCTTCCGTCATTTTTTAGATTAACTTCTTTTATTTATGTGTGTAATTTTAATATTTAATATATTTATTAATGATGATTTTTTTTATTTTTTATTTTTTAAGATTTTTATTTTAACTTTAATTTTGATTTTAAAATATATTTCTATATAGTAATATTTTATTTGCTGTAAGTATGGGCGGCAGTATACTCACGAAACAGTCAGGATTTTATAACTTATATATATAAGAATGTCTTTATTTCCTCTCTCCATTTTTTGTTTCGTTACTTCCATCTTATTATTAAGACTAGGAGTTCCAACGTGAACAAATCTATTGCCGACATTTCTTTTTGAGAAAACCATCATTGTTTGCGCGGTGAAGACGTTATCTTAAGCGAATTTTACCGAAAATTTGAGTCTAAATAATCACTTAAGAAATACTCTCACCGAATGCACGAATTCTACGAGCATTACACTGCAACAATTGGTAATAGTAAAAGAGCATTATAATAATAGTGCACAAAATCTTAGGAAGAATTTAAACTCATGAAAATTGAATTGCTTCTATCACTAAAATTAATCTTTGGTAAAGTAGTCATTTGGATGATCTAAGCATAAAACTTTACTTAAGGAGATGATAATTTCAAACGTAAAAGCTGGAGATAGATATAACCCGTTGATAAAGAATCGTTTATTCAGATAAGATAATCTCACAAGCGTTCGTACTGATCGCCTGTCCTTTTTGAGAGTATTACCAAGTAGTATGATTGTCATGTAATTATTTTAATAACTAACACTTGTACAGACAACAATAATTTTAAATTAACTACTAGTTGCCGTATGGACAAAGATGATAAATTGAACAAACTATTGTCTATTGCGCTGTCCAAATTTGGAAGTATGTAGATTAAGACTATGCTTATTAGGGTGATAAATTGTGAGTAAAGGTTAAAATTTCATTTCTAACGTGCCTATGAAGAAGAGAGTTTTTATCATTGGCATATATATTTTAAAACTTTGACCAGTCTTATATTAAAGACTTAATTTTTGTTGCAGTATGTATCTTAGAGTCTTTCAGTTAAAAGGGTCTGTTCTATAATCTAACTTAAAAACTTAAAAATATATCTCTTGCCATAAATGTGAACTATCAATATTTAGCTTATCAGGAATGTATCGTTGAAATAACTCGATTTTTGGTACTAAAAAATCTTTTTTATAACTTTAATTGTAAAACGATATTTATTTCACACGACCTGTTTTTTTCTTATTCAATGATTTTAAAATAGTAGAGCAGCGCAGATCTGTAGAATAAGGTGATGAATAAAGTTGGTTGATCTTGTGAGAAGCGCCGATAAAAAGAGAGGAAAAGGAGTCTATTATGGTTGAGTGAAGAGAAAGCCGTTGAGTATAAGTTGTAAAAATAAGCAGACAAAAATATTGTCAGATTCTTATCTCACCAAATTCGTCGTACTGACTGGAGCAGATAATGTTTCTAAAACACATTTTACGAATAGAGACAAAATTTAATAACTTCTCAGATCTCTCAAAAAAGCAAGGTTGTGTCTAGTTTGCATCATTCTCTTTTTGTTTTCAAGGCTCTACCCCAAGCTTACTATATGGGATTAGCCAAAACCCATAACCTGCCTCCCTTTTAGAGAACCCTATCTCAGCTAAATTAATTTCCCCTACGTACCAACTTTCAAAGTATTTTACTAACCATTCATAGAACCTATTATACAGTTAACCATACAAGCATTAAAAACTCATTGACTTTTCAAGATTCGTCATCTTCACTTAAAAATAACCTTTGCAACATGGCCCGTCTCTATGTAAAATCTTTATCCAACACTAAGGTCTCTGTTACAGAAACCTGCAGAATTATTATTGACAGTTTGTTTCCATCGACAGATCACATGATCAATGGTTTAAATAGATCACAGTTTTCAAAACTCCTTGATCTGGCTACTGACGACACAATATTTTTATTTAATAATGAGCTTTACTGTCAAACAGACGGAATGGCGATGGGTTCACCATTGGGCCCGGCTTTCGCTAATTCATTTCTAAGTTTCCATGAACAAACATGGTTAAACGAATGCCCAACTGAATATAAACCATTAACATATAAAAGGTATGTAGATGACTGTTTTTTAGTTTTTGAAACTCATAGTCAAGCTTCATTGTTTTTAAACTATCTCAACACTAAACATCCAAATATTGTTTTCACTATGGAAGGAGAATTAAATAATGTACTACCATTTCTAGACGTTTTAATTAAGCATAATAATGGTTCCTTTTCTACTTCAGTATATAGAAAACCCTCTACCACATTATTAGGCATGAATTTCTTTAGTTTCCTCCCAACGAAATACAAATTATCTGCACTACAGTGCAGGCTTTTCAGAGCATTCAAACTTTGCACCTCATGGGAAAAATTCCATGAAGAAATTGAATATTTAATTAATTTTGCTAATTTTAATTTATTCCCTTCTAATATATTTTCTAAAATAGTATATAGATTTCTTGAAGATAAATTTCGTCCGAGACAGCCTTTCATCGATGTTCCCAAACAAAGAGTTTATTTAAAAATTCCATTTATTGAGCCACTATACTGCAAAGCTGACAAATCTATTAAGCCCAACGTTGCACCGAACATTTCCATCAAACTGAATTTATTTTTATCCCTACTAATAGTATGAAAATTTCCAACTTTTTCAGGCTTAAAGACATTATTCCCCACAGATTGAGATCCTCTATAGTTTACATGTATACGTGTACGGATTGCAATGTCCGTTACGTGGCCAAACGGTCTAACAACTTCGCATTTGAGGGTTTTCAAGCAATTTTGGTTTGTCTACGAACTAATTTGCCAATTGACGCACGCCGGAACAATTCGTCAATACGATCTTCATAGCTTGGAAATGGCCACTTCAATCTCAACGAGAACAGTTTTCCGAAAATCCTGGCCTCGCAGGTGATCTCTTGATAGAAAGTCCTGGGAGAGTTTTTAATATATTTATCATTTGAAACCAGAATTAAATAAAGACCCAATCCTCTATCCAACTTTTTTTTACATTAATATTGTCACCATCATTGTATTCAATACTTGTTATTTTCATATCATTGTAAAACCATAAGTTAATTATTATTATTATTTTTATTAATATTATTATTATTATTAATTATTAATCATTATTAATTTATTTTAATTACTATTATTAATTATTATGCTAATTTAATGTTATTTATTTTTTTTATTTTTACTTTCATATTATTTGATATTGAATAAGTTGTATTTTATTATTTATGTATTATTGTTATCATTAAGAATATCATTATTACATTATTAATTTTAATTATATTATTATTATTATTATTATTATTTTTTATTATTTATTATTATTATATATTTCATTATTATTATTATTATTATTATTATTATTATTATTATTATTATTATTATTATTATTATTATTATTATTATTATTATTATTATTATTATTATTATTATTATTAATTATTATTTAGGTTATTGTTTAACACTACAAAACATACTGTTTTCAAACAATAATTATATCTGTTTTTAACCAACTAACTATATATAACTATATATGCATTCTGTAATTTTCCAATATTAAAATTTCGTAATTTAGTACGCTACAAAATTTACTCAGATTCTGTCAGGTGCGTTTGTTAAAGTTTTTTCCATTTTGCTGAAATTGTGATTTTGTTTTAATTTTCATCTATGTGCTTTGCTTCCCATTTTTTAATGTAACTTCTTTATTTATGGTGTATTAATATTAATATTATTATATAGATTTTTTATTTTTTAATTTTGATTTTAATTTTAATTGTGAATTTTAATTATTTCTAGAGTAAATATTTTGCTGAAGATGGGTGGAGTAATACCCGAAACGTCCGGATTTTATAAATAAAGAATGCTTTCTCCATTTTTGTTCGTCTTCCTCTTTATTATTAAGACTAGGTTCCCAAGGAACAAATCTATTGCCGACATATTGAAAAACCGTTACAATGAAGACGTATTACGAATTTTCCGAAAATTTGAGTCTATATCTAAGAAGCTTACGAAAGCAAAACTCGACCTACAATTCTTAACGGTATGTAAAGCATATAATTATGTTCCAAAATTCATGAGATTTAAACTCTATAAAGCTTCTCTACACAATAGTGATTTTTATAAGTCATGGATATCTAAGCTACTACTTAAGGAGATTAATTTCAAACGTAAACTGATAGATAAACTTGATAAAGAAACGTCATCATGTAATTCACAGCTTCGTCTATCTCTGTCCTTTATTGATTATAAGTATATTATTTATTTTATAACTAAACGTGTAGAACAGTTTAAATTAACTACTAGCCGTAGACAAAATGATAAATTGAACAAACTTGGTTTGCGTAGCAATTTGGAAGTAAATAGTGACTCAATAGTGTGTAATTTTAGTAAGAAAATTCTTTCTAACGCAGAGAAGAGAGTTTTATCATTAGGATTAAATTTTAACTTGCCAGTTTTTAAACTTAATTTTTGTCAGTATTTCTTAGCTTTTGAAAGGTCTGTTTACCAACTTAAAAACTTGCATAATGTGAATAAGTTTCAGGAATGTATCGATGAAATACGATTTTGGACTAAAAAGTTTTTTTATAACTTTAATGGTAGAAAGATATTTTCACCTGTTTTTTCTTTCAATGATTTTAAAATACTCCAGAATCTTAGAAGGGATGAATCAATTGTTGTCTGTAGACCCGATAAAGGGAAAGGAGTCGTTATTGTTGATAAAACCTCATATATTGAAAAAATACAACAAATATTGTCAGATTCTTCCAAATTCCGTCGTCTGACTGGTGATGTTTTCAAACACATTTTACGAATAGAAGACAAAATTAATAACTTCCTCAGATCTCTCAAAAAGCAAGGTGTGTCTAGTTTGCAGAATTCTCTTTTTGTTTCAGGCTCTACCCCAAGCTTACTATATGGGTTACCAAAAACCCATAAACCTGGCCTCCCTTTTAGACCTATCCTTTCAGCTATTAATTCCCCTACGTACAAACTTTCAAAATATTTACTACCATTCATAGAACCTATTACAGTTAACCAATACAGCATAAAAAACTCATTTGACTTTTCAGATTTCGTCACTTCACTTTCCATTAATGATTGCTATATGGCTAGTTTCGATGTACAGTCTCTATTCACCAATGTCCCTGTTAAAGAAACCTGCAGAATTATTGTTGACGGTTTGTTTTCATCGACAGATCACATGATCAATGGTTTAAATAGATCACAGTTTTCAAAACTCCTTGATCTGACCATTGGAGACAGTATTTTTATTTAATAATGGGCTTTACTGTCAAATAGACGGAATGGCGATGGGTTCACCATTGGGCCCGGCTTTCGCTAATTCATTTCTAAGTTTCCATGAACAAACATGGTTAAACGAATGCCCAACTGAATATAAACCAATAACATATAAAAGGTATGTAGATGACTGTTTTTTAGTTTTTGAAACTCATAGTCAAGCTTCATTGTTTTTAAACTATCTCAACACTAAACATCCAAATATTGTTTTCACTATGGAAGGAGAATCAAATAATGTACTACCATTTCTAGACGTTTTAATTAAGCATAATAATAGTTCCTTTTCTACTTCAGTATATAGAAAACCCTCTACCACATTATTAGGCATGAATTTCTTTAGTTTCCTCCCAACGAAATACAAATTATCTGCACTACAGTGCAGGCTTTTCAGAGCATTCAAACTTTGCACCTCATGGGAAAAATTCCATGAAGAAATTGAATATTTAATTAATTTTGCTAATTTTAATTTATTCCCTTCTAATATATTTTCTAAAATAGTATATAGATTTCTTGAAGATAAATTTCGTCCGAGACAGCCTTTCATCGATGTCCCCAAACAAAGAGTTTATTTAAAAATTCCATTTATTGGCCACTATACTGCAAAGCTGACAAATCTATTAAGCCCCACATTGCACCGAACATTTCCATCAACTGAATTTATTTTTATCCCTACTAATAGTATGAAAATTTCCAACTTTTTCAGGCTTAAAGACATTATTCCCCACAGATTGAGATCCTCTATAGTTTACATGTATACGTGTACGGATT
>JABUQX010091078.1:30000-37572 GCA_015478945.1 Trachelipus rathkii
GTGTAATGATACAATATTGGTGTCTTTATATATGTTATTGGGTCTGTAGATTTCGAAAATAATGGTTTCAGAACCATCAAGAAAAAATAATAAATAAATAAATAAATAAATAAATAAAATTTCTTATTCTTTTTATGTTTAAAACTTACAAATTTACGTTTTTACATACCCTAAAGCAGTAAATCAGTAAATCAAACCACCATCCAGCCACCCTCCTGTCCAATCGTGATCTATTGATCTATTGATCTATTGATCTATTGATCTATTGATTTATTGATCTATTGATCTATTGATTCAAGTCAAATTTTTTACTAAAATTGTCATGTTTTACACCCTAAATCAGTAAATCAGTAAATCAAACCACTATCCACCAACCTCCTGTCCAATCGTGATCTATTGATCTATTGATCTGAATGATCTATTGATCTATTTGATCTATTGAACTATTGATGTATTGTTCAGTCAAATTTTTAAACTAAAATTTAACGTTTTCCATAACCTAGAATCAGTAAATTTAGTAAATCAAACCAACATCCAGCCACCCCTCCTGTCCATTCTTGATCTATCGGATCTATTGATCTTATTGATTCAAGTCACATTTCGAGTATCATTTTGGATAAACATAACATAAAAACCAATTCTTTATACACTGATCAACGGATATATGTTGACGTAACAAAGTTTGCACATTAATAAAGCTTACTTAGCATCATCTGAACTATGAATATAACCCACAACGACAAACCTAACACATCTTAAACAAGAATAGACGGTTAACGTTAACAAAGTTTCACACTTAACAACAGTAAAGTAACTAACATAACATCCAAAAACGTAACTTATTCAAACTAGTCCAAATTATTACATGAAAGTGATTTAATATGAACCCTCGCGCGTACGGATCCGTTTTGCTTACGCGCACGTACGGTGTGGGCAAAATCTGCCCACACTATATTTTACGGTGAATTTCTTAAATTTGACAACTAATTTCATATAGATAATGTGTATTGGACCTTTTGCAGTTGATCTAGCCAGTTTTTGTTACTTAATGTTTATTATTATTATTTTTAATTATTATTTGAAAAATGGTTTTTTTTCTTGTTTTATTTCAATTGGCAACTATAAAATTGGCTGTAAAAAAAAAAAACTATACAGCGAAATCTCTTCAAATTTGATAGATATATTCCTAGATTAGTACTAAAAACCATACTGTACCGCAATATAGCCCAAAGGACTCAAAAAAAAATTTATATGTAAGGGGGGTGGAGGTATTTTTTTAACAATTTTATTTTTTTTTTAAAAAAAGAGGACAAATAAATTTTTATTGCATAATGTACTGAATTAGGTTAAAAATACTAATATTTGTGTAATAAAGTACTGAACAATTTGAAATAAAGAAAATTGTTAGAGTGGTCAAAATTTACCCATGTGTAACGCGCACGTACGGTGTGGGCAAATTTTGCCCAAACAATATTTTTTATGGCGATTTTCTTAATTTGGTTAATTTTGATAAACTAATTTCATATAGAAAATATGTATTGGACCTTTTGCAGTTGATCTGGCATGTTTTAGCTACTTATGTTTATTATTATTATTATTTAAAAAATTTATAAAGGTCGCGCGCACGTACGGTGTGGGCAAATTTTGCCCACACCCTAGTATATCCCGGTTAACTTCATTAGTTTTACATATTTTTTTACACAAATTTCAGAGGTCTTTTTTCAACATCTTTTTGAGGAATACCTGGAAGGAAAAAAAAATTGAACCATGCCCATTGCCCATGGCCCATGCCCATGCCCCATGCCCATGGCCCATGCCAGCCCATGCCCCATGCCCATGCCCCATGCCATACCCATGCCCATGCCCATGCCCATGCAATGCCCATGTTGTCCATGCCCATGTCCATGCTTCTGTCTTCTAGCCTTCTAGCCTAATTGCTTCTCAGCCCTGCCCCATCAGCCATTGCCATGCCCATGGCCCATGCCATGCCCATGCCCTGCCCATGCCCATGCCCATGCCCATCCCCATGCCCGCCCATGCCCATGCCCATGCCGTTGCAAAGGCATTTTCAAATGACAATGCCCAGGTAAGCGTAGCAATTGAAATGAGTCCATTCAACCATGCGAGTAAATATTAGATATTGCCCAGCTTCATCATCACATATGTCGGGAAGTTTTTCCGACGACCCTATTTATACGAGAAAATATTGTCCTGTTTCATCATCTTATATGTCGGGAAGTTTTTCCGACGAGCCTATTTATACGAGAAGATATTGTCCTGTTTCATCATCTTATATGTCGGGTTGTTTTTCCGCAGGTAAGACCACGGGCGAACGTAGCGAGCGTAGCGAGCGAAGTAAGCCCACCGGCATGGTTTTATTCCCTGTTTTGTCTTGGCGAACGTCGCGAGCGTAGCGAGCGGAGTGAGCCCCAGCCAACAATGCACGGGCGTAGCCCGTGCTCAATGGAGAAGCTTGCTACCGTTAGGGCAGAGATGCGTAGCATCGGTTGCTGTTATTATTAAAAA
The DNA here is from genome assembly GCA_015478945.1 of Trachelipus rathkii. Classification (NCBI taxonomy): domain Eukaryota; kingdom Metazoa; phylum Arthropoda; class Malacostraca; order Isopoda; family Trachelipodidae; genus Trachelipus; species Trachelipus rathkii. The sequence continues at coordinate 32,527 of JABUQX010091078.1, forward strand.
AATTTTATAAAGGTCGCGCGCACGTAAGGTGTGGGCAAATTTTGCCACCTGACCCTAGTATATCCGGTTAACTCATTAAGTTTTATATTTTTTACCAAATTCAAGGTCTTTTTCAAAACATCTTTTTGAGGAATACCTGGAAGGAAAAAAAATTGAACCAAAAAAACTTTGAAAATTTTCAACAAAAAAAAGTGTGGGCAAAATTTGCCCACAGCGTACGCGCGAGGGTTAACATGGTAATATTTAACAAAAATTTACCATAACCTTGTGTAATTATCATACAGACCTAGCGAAGTAATGAACAAATGTTTTCACATTAAATAAATGCACATAACATTGTCTAGAACTAAAATATAATATACAACACAAACCTGACAAATCTTAAGCAAGAATAAACTGCTACATTAACAAAGGTCCAAACTTATCAACAGTAAAAGTAACTAGCAAGGCTCGCAAAAACATAATGCATTCGCACTTTATCAAACATATTCCACACATGACAATGTTAATTTTACATTAAACATAGTTAATATTTAACAAAAAAATTAGCATAACCTTACCTAACCTGCGTAATACCTAACCTGCATAATAGCTAATGGGTAAAGACAAACAAAGTAAAGTTTTTACTCTCCTGTAAAGCTAAACTATGAACATAACGACGTAACTTATTCAACAGATGATAACACAGCTATCATTAACAACTTTACCAATAAAGCGACATAAATTGGGATCTTCCATTAACCTGTGATCTTTACCAAAAAATTATCATAACCTTACCTAACCATCAAAATACCTAACGAGTAGACGAACAAAGTAAAGTTTTTAGGCTTATCTCTTTTTAGACCCCGCCCCCTTCAGAAAATACCAACTCTAAACATGAAAATGATTTATGCTTTTAACCATTTGCAATAAAGTGATGCAATACTTATTATATTTGACCCTCTGGCGGGGAATACAAGCAATGTAGCAGTCGCCATACGGTTTACGATTAAATATAAATGACACATCGTTGGGAATAACGAAACACCTCATGAAGATATATCAACAACAAGCGTAGAGAATGCGGGGAGATGTCATCGTATCAGCACTGCAAACTATCCTACTGAAGAAAATAGTGTATAACAAACCCTTAACATGTAATGAGAATTCTTTCTTTCAAGCCCAATCGAAAGAAAGTAAACCAAGAATACGATGGTACGAATGAACCATATCAGTTCAAAGGGTATATATTCTCAACAACAACAAAAGCAACAATAATCATAGTACAAAAATAAGTTCTTTATATACTAACAACGAATATATGCTACGTAACATTGTTTTACATTAAATAAAGCTAACATATGCATTACCAGACTAAGAAATAAATGTAGCAATGACAAAACCTAACACACTTAACGCACGAATAACTACTAACATAAACAAAGTTTCATAACTTAACAACAGTAAAAGTAACTAGCAACGTACAAAACGTAATCTATTTCACCTTTTTTTCCAGCATATCTCGAAAATTTGATAATGACCTTTACATTAACACTATTGATTTACGTCGCATTTCGAGTATCATTTCGATAAACATAGCCAAAATGAGTTCTTTATATACTAACCCAATCGAATATATGCTAACATAAAAAGGTTTTCACATTAAGAAAGCTAACATAGCATCATATTAACTAGAAAAATTAATGTTACAATCGACGAATCTAATCAAACTTTAAGCACGAAATAAAGTTAACATTAACAAAGTTCCACACTTAAAGTAACTAACATTGACTAACATTGCATACAAAACGTACCCTATTCAATACTTTTTCCAAGCATATTCTTAACATATTAACGTTAATTTAACATTGACACAGTAATATATTTAACAAGAATTTTATCATAACCTTGTTTAAATTATCATACAGACCACCGAATAACTGTAAACATAACAATATTTTATCCAAACATAACAAAAATAAGTTTTTTGAATAAAATATCATAGTAAACTTGTAATAGTTTACAGATTTTACGCAGTAAATAGTATCAATACATCAACCCCTCCACACGCCCTCCCACATTGACCTTTTAATCTATTGATCCATGTCATATTTCGAGTATCATTTCGACTAAACATAGCACAAAAAATAAGTTTTTTATAATACTAACCATCGAATATATGCTAACGTAACAAAGTTTGTCACATTAATAAAGCTAACATAGCATCCTTATGAACTAAGAAAATAATGTACAATAACAAAATCTAACACACCATACTAACAAATAACTACTAACATTAACAAACTTCCCGCACTTAACAGCAGTAAAGTACCTACCCCAGCAAAACTTATACTATTCACACTTTTTCAAGCATATCTCTACCAATCAAATGGCTAAGTTTTTTACATTAACAACGTAATATTTAACAAAAATTTAGCATAAACCTCTAATCATCATACTGACAAAAGAATATAATGCTAAGAACAAATTTTTTTACATCAACTTCGTAAATATTTAACAAAAAAATTAAAAAAAACTCTCAAATATATAATCCCCAGCGAATAATTACAAACATAACAAAGTTTTAACAAACATAACAAAAAAAAACAAAATTTTATCCTGACATAACATAAAAATACGTTCTTTGAAATAAAATATTACAGTAAAAGCGTAATAGTTTACAAGATTTAAGCAGTAAATCAGTAAATCAGTAGATCAAACCACCCCATCCCTGCAGTCCCCTACTTATCCACGCCTGTGATCTTTTGAACTATTGATTCAAATCATATTTTGTCCGAGTATCATTTTGGGATAAACATAACATAAAATAAAGTTCTTTATATACTGACCCAAAGAATATAATGCTTAACCAACAAAAAGTTTTAGAATCAATAAAGCTAACAATATCATAACCCCAACTAAGAATATAAATGTACAAATGCAAACTAACATACCTCTGCGTATGGATAATCAGCTAACATCCTGAAAATTCCCGACTTATCATAGGTAAAGTAACTAAACAGGTCATACATACTCAATATGTTCCCAACTTTTCTCGCATATCCAGCAACCAGGCTAATAGCCATTATATTCTTACAAAATCCCTTAACATAGGGTGACCAGTATATCAAAGATACCAACATCTTGACTTGAATTGACACTATCTCAATCAAAGTGTCACACCGCTTCGAGTATAACGCATTTGACCGATGAAGTAAGCGTAGACATTAGCAAAATTCTAGGCAAACCTAACATTACCCCAACAAAAACTTAATCTTAGGCTCACGTTTCTAAACATTCATGCGTCAGTTAACACCGTAATTCTTCACAAAAACTCATCATTTCTCTAACAAATCAGTGTTATTTTCACCACTTTGTCATAGATATTTAACATGAACGTACCTAACTTACGAAATAACAGTTTTATTATTACCAAGAGTAATCTAAAAGCAGCACTTACCTTCTGAGAGAAAACCAGGGAGGATGCGCCATTGAAAGGGTGTGAATCCTGAAGAGGGGGATACGCCGAAGGGGTGTAAGTGGGCCAATGTACCCCTCGCGAAGAGGGGTAAGTGCCACAGCCCTCGGGCTGAGGCCCAAAGCCCGCTAAGCTATGAACATAACGTACTTAACAAACAACAACCAGACGAAATAAACAGCTTCATTAACAGAACTTAGGTCAATAAAGCGAACTACGGGGGATTTTACATTAAATCATAGTAATATACCAAAATTTATCATAACTTACCTAAACCATCTATAATACCTAACGATTAAAGACGAACAAAGTAAAGTTTTTAGGCTTATCTCTTTTTTAGACTCCACCCCTTTCAGAAAATACCAACTCTAAACATGAAAATGAATTTTATGCTTTAACCATTTGCATAGAGTGATGCAATACTTATTATTGACCCTCTGGCGGGAATACAAGCAATGTGCAGTCGCCATACGGTAATACGATTAAAATATAAATGACAAATACGTGGGAATCAACGAAACACCTCATGAAAGATATCAACAACAAGCGTTGAGATGCGGGGAGATGTCATCGTATCAGCACTGCAAAACTATCCTACTGAAAAGAAAATAGTGTATAAACAACCCTTTACATGTAAATGAGATTCTTTTTCTTTCAACCAATCAGAAGAAGTAAACAAGAATACGACGTACGAATGAACATATCAGTTCAAAAGGGTAAATATTCTCGTTTAGAAACAAAACAACAACAATAAAATAGTACAAAAATAGTTCTTTATATACTAACCAACGGATATATGCTAACGTAACAAAGTTTTCACATTAAATAAAGCTAACATAGCATTCCAGAACTAAGAATATAATTGTAAAATGACAAAACCCTAACACACCTTACGCCACGAAATAACTACTAACATTAACAAAGTTTTTCATACTACAACATAAAGTACCTAAGCACAGGTACAAGTAACCTATTCAAACAGCTTTTTTCCATGCATGATCTTCTAACATATCAATGTTATTTTTCATTAACACTATTGATTTCCGTCGCATTCGAGTATCATTTCGGATTAAACCATAGCACAAAATGAGTTTCTTTATATACTAACATCGAATATATGGTAAATAACAAGGTTTTCACATTAACAAAGCTAACATGCTCATATTAACTAAAGAAATAATGTAAACGACGAATTCTAACACAATTAAGCACGAATAACAGTTTAACATTAACAAAGTTCCACACTTAACATCTGTAAAAATTAACTAACATTGCATACAAAACGTAACCTATTCATAATTTTTCCAAAGCATATCTTAACAATTAACGTTATTTTACATTGAAACAGTAATATTTAACAAGAATTTATCATACCCTTGTTTAATTATCATCCAGACCACCCGGAATAATGTAAACATAACAAAGGTTTTTCCAAACAACATAAAAATAAGTTTCTTTGAATAAAATAATAGTAATTGTAAATAGTTTTACAGATTTTAAAAGCAGTAAATCAGTAAATCAAACCATCAACCCCTCCACACCCTCCCACCATGACTTTTAAATCTATTGATCCATGTCATTATTTCGGA
>JABUQX010091079.1:0-25000 GCA_015478945.1 Trachelipus rathkii
CGACCGATCTTATTGATAGGATATACATTTATGTATAACTTCATAAAGCACAGAACAGCTATTTTACTTTTCTTCTCTCTCGTAAAAGGGTACACTATTAATCAGACAGACCCTTATTTTATCTTATCTTTGAAACATCGCAGACAGCTTCCTTACCTGGTGACCGGCTCTTCAGATAATAAACTAATAATAGATTTGCTAATAATTGTATCTACAAAACTTATACAGCATTAGGAGTAGTTACCATTATTTATTTTTATATCGATAGTATTAATTCAAAATTAACATAACAGATTATGATAAATAATATTGCTTCAGCTAAACAAAGTCACTTTATACAATATTACGCACGAATAAATCTCCGTTTTATCTACCAAATATTTTTAAAAATTTGGACTTTCCAATATGATACCTGCATGAATAAAAACAAATTTCTTACTAACGTTCAACAAAATTACAATATGATTTTATATAATAATATATATTATTATATATATATAATATTAAGGATATATATATTTTAATATATAATATATATTATAATTATATATATTATATATATTTATATATATATATATATATTTATATATATTATTATTATTATTAATATATTATATATATATATATATATATAAATATATATTATTATATAATATAATATATATATATTATATATATATATTATATATATTAATATACTATGTTTTAACACAATCTGTAATAAATTTCACAAAATCTTGCGTGGAAAGTAAGTTATTTATTATTGGTATGATAAAGAACTCACTCACAAATAGGTATAATCGGGTAACTTTATTTTATCACGAAAATTGAGACTACATTACTATATTATCGCTCTCACTTCTATTGTAAATTTGTCATTACTGCTCCATATCTAAACAATATAATATAAATATATATATTAATATATTTATTATATTATATATTTAATATAATATTTATATATTAATTATATATATTATATATTAATAATTAATATATATATATTATATTATAATTATATTAATATATATATAATTATATATATATATAATATATTATATTATATATAATTAATTAATATTATATATTATATATATATTATTAATATAATATATATATATTAATATATATATATATATATATTAATATTAATATAATATAATTTTTATATATTAATTAATATATATATATATAATATTATATATATGTATTATATTATAATATTAAAAATATATTAATAATTATAATTATAATTAATAATATTATCTATTATATATTATATATATTTATAATATATATAGTATATATATATTATATATATATATATATATATTATTATATTATATATATATATATTATTAATATATATATATATATTATTATATATATTAATATAATATATAATATATTATATATATTTATATATATATTTATATATAATAAAAAGCATAAATATATAATAATTACTAAATTTATTCCAGTGTGTTTCTTATCTGTTCAAACGAACTGTAGTTATTGTTGCATATAATTTAATATATTATTAGCAGTTTGGCACTAATATTATTATCAAACCAAATACACAAAAAAAAAATTCATATTATGCGTTATAATTACTGTTATCAATAAAACATTATTGTACCAAACGACTTATATATTGACAAGTATATAAAAAAAATAAAAACTCCGAAAACCATTATAATATTTCAGAAGATTTCACACGAAATATTTGAGAATATTAGTATGCATACACTTATTGACATATATTAGCTTCCTGGAACAGGTCTTATTATAAGCAAATTATTCAACAAATTGAGATATGATCCATTCAGTAGCTCAAATATTTCGATAAATATTGACAAAGATAATAAACTTTATACTCCGCTTGCACACGCCATTTATGATTATAAAAAATACTGACTCCATTGAAATAGGTTATATTAAATATATATGTGCAGAATTCCCGAATAGTCAATTTAATTACCAAATTTTATATTAAATGATATAGTGGGCGATTTAGAGATTATAAGATTTATTAAATTATTACTGGTCATAATTCATTACTCCTTCACTCTCACTTTCACAACGTTAATAAACAAATCCTTTGTACTCACAGGTTCCTTATATACTACTTAATTACGTGGGAATATAAAATATTTTTATTATTACTCAATCAACTATACACACCTTTTTATTGATTTCATCAAACCTGTTTGATAGCATGTATCCAGGCCTCCTGTTAAATGAGTTACTACTGAAATATTGTATTGAAATATTATTATATATTATAATATAGCAATTTTTTAAACTTTGAAATATTGTGGTAAGTTACAGTTATAAATCTCCCTGAAGACCCTTAAAGTGAAACAACGGTTTGACGCTGAAGTTCTAATTGCCTATAGTTATGATTGAAAACTATAAATTATATACAGCACACTCACTCGAATATAGTATTTATTCATATCAATAGTAATATATCTAGTTTATATTTGATCAGATCATCGCTAAACAGCTTTTCGTGTATGAAATACTACTGCACAGCTCGCCGGACACGATAACTAAGACTATGCAGCCAGGGTCTGAATATACTGTTTCAGTTCACCATGTCAAACGAGTTGATTTAGATAAAAAATTCATAGTAATTACGATGAATAGTTCAATATTATAATTTATAAAACGTATATGATAGTTATGATATATATAGGTTATATATCATATAAAACTATAATCATATTACAATATATAGTAAGATATACATATTAACTAGTTATAACTAGATTTTAATCTAAGGTATTTAAAAACAGAAACAATTAAAGTGTGTTATATGCTGAATCTTACAATTATAGATACTATTAGGTTTTATAAAATCCATGGTAGAATATATGTTAAGTCGGATGTCCAGATAGTATATCCGCACTAGCGCATGCGCGCACTGCAAATGATTAGTGATAACTTAACTAGTTATAACTTAATATATACCGCAATAAATATGAATCTTTTATTCTCATCTACTCACAGTAGTAATTCTATAACAATATACAATATATAATAGCGTAGAAGTAGTTTATGTCAATATATATATATATTATATTATATTATATTATTAATATATATATATATATTTATATTATATATATAATTATTATATAAATTCATTTAATTTAATAAATCATCTCACTCACACAAATCAAATATATAATATTATTATATATATATATATTATATTAATATATAAGCAGTAGATTAATATATAAAAGTATAAGTATCTTACGAAATTTTATAATCTAAACAGGTTTTATAATAATCTACATGAACATTGTAGATTCTTGGTTAATGTTTACCGTAGATATCACGCATATTCTATGCGCACTGCAAATATATAGAACCACTAAATTACTAAATAACAATTATATATATATATATAATTATATATTAATTATATATATATATATATAATTATATATATATATTATATATATATATATATTATTAATTAATATTATATATATATAGGTTAACATCCTTTTATTATTATTTTTATAATTGTTATATTAAATTAATATTAAATTTATAATAATATACTAACGTAGGATTTTAAAATTATAAGTTACTTTTTTAATAAATTTAAATTTCACTTTAAACCTTTATATTTTTAACTTATTTTAACTATTTTAATAATGGATCTACTAATATTTCTGTGAGTAATTCCTACGAATATAAGATATAAATATTATATATATATATATATAATATTATTATTATTTTAAATTTTTATGTGTATATCGTTATTTTATTGGGACTTCTTTCGGTTTATTTATGTCTTATTTAATAATTATAGTGAGGAGAGATATACAAATGATCGATTAAAGAAAAACTCGAGGTCGTGAAATACAATTTAATTTATTTTCAATAATATAAATATTTTCGCATTAATACTGATATATTATAATATATACATCACATAAATATGTATATATTAATATTAAAATATATGATATTTATATGTTCAATATATATATTAATATAATATTAATATATAAACAAAATATACTTAAATAAAAATATATTAATAGAAATTGGAAATTTGGTCAAAGTAAGAATATTTTATTAAATATAATTTTATATATTTAAAAATTATATAAATGTTAATATCTAATTTAATTCAATTACAAGGCGTCGATTTTTCAGTGTGTACAAGACAATGCAGTTACCCAGCTCTGACATATTAAATCAGCTTTGATTGTGGTTCATATAATTGGATGGTCACAGGAATTGAAGTTGTCCTGGTATATAGATATTGTTATTCATAGATTCAAATTGTTACTTATTTTTACAAATAGAAAATTTTGGTAGAAGTTCTGTATTAGCATATTAACAATAATGTAATATTAGCTTCTAATATGGTAAATGAATCAGTTTAAATTACTCGCTTCGAGGTTTATGGTTATTTGTTTAATGTTAATTGGGATCATATTATGTTATAGTTAATATGTATATTGTATTAGCTTATGTAATAACTTTACTGCAGTAAATCATATCAATACTATCAGAGGAGGTAATTATAGCACTTAAGGGAATATTACCTTCTTATGGCCAGTGGAATAGGGTCTAGTGTTTGACATTCGTAGACTGGACACAATTGATTAATTTTCATTGCTAATACGCATTATACTAGATTCGACGCTTTGAAACAATAACTTAATTACGCATTAAATAATATATTTAATATATACTAATCAATAATTACACAATTACATTTAAAAACACAGTCATTTAATATACCTATTATTTCGCTATACTCACTAAAATAACGCAGGTCAATTATTATTTCTTTACAACTCATTGAAATTATATCTAACTTTACATATTAATTTTAAATGCATATATTCTTTATACCTTTAGGTAAATTAAATAATTAAAAAAACAAGATCATACTTGCATCGATTACAATAAAATATTAGGCATTTACTATTAATAATATATATTACAAATTAATAAAATTGATCGGATATTAAGGCATACAAGAGCTTACACTATATACATCATATATTTATATATCGGATATAATAACGAATGAAAGCTCACGAAAAGATCAATAAAAATTATTCACATTTTTACTTTTGATATTTATATATTGAATCTCAGTTAATTATTTAGTATTACACCCTTGACTTAACATTATCACACATACTTAATCAATTTACTTTAAAAATTTAAATAAATAAAATGATGTATATATTTAATCAATTAATTTCAGTTAAGACTCAAATAATCATATTATATCATAAACATTTAGATAAAGAACGTAAATTAATTGGATAATTTACCTTGTACATTAATCGAACTATACGTTCTCTTATTTGAATGACAATTTTCTCATTTATAAATTATTTAAAATATATAAATATTATAAGCTTAATTAATTATACAAAATAGTTACATTGATCGCGCATCTCAAACCACCAGTTATAAAATAATTTACATAACTCCTCGCTAATTTATCAGAATAACATATGATACGACTTTATATATAATCATCACACACATCTCTGATCACATATATTTATAAATATTATAATATATTATTATTTATGCGTAGTATCTCTTAACAACTGCTTTATTAAAAATTATATTTATTAATATTGATAATATAAGAATCATAATCTTAACACCTTAGTAATATATATATGTATACCAGTATAATATTATAAATCAATTAATATATATATATCAGAGACAATAGTATTACACTGGATAATTAACTAGGGATCACTATTTAATTATTTTATTAATATAAGATATATTATCCACTCCATAATACAACAACAATATTTCAAAATATAATCAAACATTATTTATAGCACTCTCTCACTCTCTCTCACTCTATCAGCTCTCACCGCTCTTATCGCATATATATAGATAACTCCGAAGATATATATACGAAGACTACTTCGCTAGTCAAATATATATTATATCTATACACTTGTCTTTAATAATATTGCGGGTTGAGTTCTTTTTCTATTGTGTTGTCTCTCGTTCTTAGGTCTCATAAATATTATTGGGATAAACTATAACTATTAATTATTACTCTAATATTTTTTGACGCGAGTACGTCATTTACAGCGTACACTCTTAATTTATTATTCTGGTTTATATCTATATTATAGTGACAACTATAAATATAAAGAGGTATTTTTCGCTATATTATGGGCATAGCATAATGGTAACAATTATCTATCTTATTAGAATATCATTGGGAGGAGAGAATGTGTTAATTAAAGATAATTCTAGTTTTTCTTGGATACTATGTTTTTCATTCATGTTAGCATTTTACTGACATTTAATTAATACTCCAACCTATCTAAATATACTATCTATATCTTAAATGCTTTCTATCTATTTCTATCTATCTATCTTTATTACTTAGTAACTTGATAATCGACTAATCAACAAGTGTGATTTTCTCTTATTGGTCTCTACGTTCTACACATCCATTCTTGACGATAATATGGACCAGGTTTTAAGATTTACTTATTTATTTTATAAAAGATTCACTTCATTACACGCATTTTGTTCTCAAACTTATTCACATACTCAAATTGCATACTAAAAATTACAGCCTCTACAAGCACTCTCGCGCTTCAAAGGAGACACTCTTTCTTTTCCATCGGCTTTCTGAACGAGTATTCATGGAGGATGAGATGTGAGGCCCAACCTCCATTTTCTCCTTCAATGCATCTCCAATCTTACACTCGACTCTCATCCCAAATTTGCTTCCTACTTCCAACTTCTTCCGTGATATGTGTTTGGTTAAACTCACCGGATCGTTTAGTATTTTAAATCCTTATTAAAGTCAAGTTATAATTTAATCATAAAAATTGTCTGGCAAGTTCAGTACTTCAGGCAATCCCGAGGTTTTTTATTATCTCTATCCATTCACTTGTCGCCTCCACTGTCTCGTCGATTAACTAGAATCATAATTTACGAGTCTGATCCATACGTGGTCATTAATATAATATTATTTTCAATAATTTTATCTGGTTTCCCGATCGATCGAATCGGACCTTCACTCTGTTCTCATTCCGACTCCAATCAGTTTTTGAATTTTTTTTTTTTTTTTTTTTTTTTTAATTATATTTCTAGTATCATGATTCTTTCCTTACACTATTCGTCTAATTTCTACGCTGGCTAACTGGACATGATTTCAATAATATCTTATCGTACCTCGTTATCAGTTTTCTTCACGCAAATTCCGTGAGGTTTCAATTTTTTTTCTTTTTTTCTTTTTTTTGCGAGTTAATATATGTATACACTTTAACCAATTTGAAATATTCTAAGTCTCGGTAACGGCATGCTTTATTACATTACGTTCAATAATCATCTTCTAAACAATTTTCTTTAAAGGAGAGATAATTTTTCTTTGTATGTTACATATCTTGTCTTCTCTTTTTATTCTTCTTTTCGGGTGTTTTCTTTCAACTAAAGGAATACTCCAAAGGGTACAAACTCGCTAAAGATGGCAGGTTAGTCTCGGTCTGTTCCTCTGCGCCTTCCCCTGCGGGTTTCAGTCCGCACGGGTAGGTACTTATTATCTCCCCCCTCCGGGGAGGGTCTCCCGGAACCTCTCCAACGCTCTTTGGTAATTTTCTTCGGTTGTCAGCGGGGGCTTTTCTCCGCCCCTCCTACCGTTTATGAAACGTCCCCCTCTGTCCCCCGTCGGGCTCGAGGCTTCGAGCCCCCTAATATATACATATACAATTTTTTTTACATTTTTGTAATAAGCTTTAATCGCTGATTTCCAAATATGTAATATTGTTTTTCTCTTTTGTCGTTCAAGCGTCTCGTTACTTTACTGAGCATTATTTTCGCATCACTTTTGGACAAAATATTAAACAATATTAATGTGATTATTTACAAACAATTATCTATTATAAAATATTTCTCCGAAACTCTTGAATTATGTCGGCGTTACACTGAAATTTATTGTTAGTATGATATAATTAATTAATATAATCTTAAAAAAAAAAAATCAAAACTGACGGAGTCGTAAAACAGAATAGGACCGTCGAATCGGTATATTTTAGGAGATCGGAATCGGAGTTGAGTTGAGTTGGAAAGAATACTGGAATCGGAACTTCTGTAGAAATCCAAGTCTTACTGGTCTTGAAAATCTTATATGTATCGGATTCACTCTGGATCAAGGGTCGGCAACATGTTTTTGATTTTATCTATATAGAACAACATTGAAAATCTTTGGAAAGAATGAAAAAAAAAGGGATTTTTAGATTTATTGTTTCCTCACCTTTTTTCGAAATTATCTTGTTTATATATTATTTTTAAATTTTTCTTATTTTAATGTTTATTTTTGTTATTATTATAATTAAAATAAATGGAAATGGGAGGTGTAAATTTTTGACCCAACCCAATATATATATTCAAAAAATTTAATATCTTTATTCATGTATAACAAATAATATTCCAATGTGCAGTAACAATGCTAATAACTAGTTGTTGTTGTTGTTGTTGTTGTTGTTGTTGTTGTTGTGGTGTTGTTAAGCTTATTCTTGCAATAAATTTAGTATTGTAAAAATTATGGATATCTACATCAGTCAAGTGTAGAAATATATATATTAAGTATATTATATAAATTTATAATTAATCTATATATAATATATATAATATATATATAATATATATTTTGTATATATATAAATATATATATATATGTTGACATATATATATATATTATAATTATTTATGACGAGGAGTTGTGGATTAACTTAGATATTATTATATATCATTTATATATATATCAGGATTTGATTTCCTAAACTTTGCCTCTTATGCGTGTCCTATCTTCTTTCTGTCGTCTTCTTCTCTTAATGGTGTCTATTCCATCTTTCTGTTGTCTTCTTTGATATTCTTTCCGGTTGTTCTAAAGTAGCTACTGTAGAGGACACTGTTCAATAGCTTCAAATCTAGAAATGGTGGTGTTTCCTCAAGTTATGTGCCTGGTCTGCCAACTCATTTTCCTACTTTTTGGTTAATGAATTCTCTCTCTCTCTCTCCTCCGTTCTGCTTTATCGATCACTCTCTCTCTCTTTCCCATTTATTAGAAGTAAAAAAAAAAAAATATGATATATTTTTTTTTATTTCTTCTTCTTCTTTTAATTTTTTTATTTATTTTATTCTTCTCTTCGCATACTGGCTCATTAATATAATACGTCTTATCTACAATCGCTCGCCAATCTCACGAAGATCTGAAAAACTGATTTATACATGTGCATATCTCTCTCATCTCACTTTCATCTTTATATTCTATTAAGGATTAGTGCATGCTTTCTGCTCTTTCGCTCTTTCTCTCTCTCCGGTCTCTCTCTCGCCATATCTAATACATCTCGGCGTTAGCTTATTTCTCTACACTTTACATTTCATTTAATTTCTCTATCTTCTTCTTCTCTTCTCCCTCTCATCATTTAAATAAATAGCTCACTATCATCATATTATATGTAATTTCTCAGTTCGTTACTCTCGATACATCATAACACACTCTCAAATAATTCATATTACACTAACTCTTACGATTCCATAATTTACTCAAATATCTATATTCTTATAAATACTTTTTAGGGAAAAACTCCATCCTTTCAATACTATGAGTGTAATTCGGGATTAGCGGAGTCGGAACCCATTGAAGAGAAGGTTTGTCTCTGATTTGGTTGAACCAGAACAGTTTCAGGGAGGGATAAACCGCGCGAGCGGAGGAGGGGAGTAAAAAAAGACAGAGACAAATCGAGTTGGAGGGAGTCCACATGGAATCTTACAAGACTTAGCGCACGGAATCCTAGACTACGCCGAGAAATCGCAGATTTATAATTTTTTGACAGATAGAATTATCGGTAGCCATAGATTGTGATGAGCTTTAGGATAGTATAGGGATATGCCAATTTAAGACACTTTAGAGACTATGATGAAGCTGTCATGGAATATGAATTACTGTTTGATAAATACAAAACCTGAGGAATAACACCTTTAAGCAGGTACTTTGTTGGGTACATACAGTTATGAGGATAAGGGTTGGTTGTTACTAGCGACCAATCATGGTAGGACATAATGTTCTTCCTCACAAAGCAGGATAAAAAGAGTCGACAGTATCTCGTTCTTTTAATATCTTGACAATTAGAAAGGTAATATAAAGCCACATAATTTTTATAACAGCTATGTTGTGAATATTCACGACTGATTTAGGAGAAATGAGGGAATATAATTCATAAGCGACAGTAAGATGTTGAGTAATGAAGGGTAATCTTATTGATTATTTATTTTTTTATTTTTTTTTTTACCCTATTCTTTGAATCTTTACAGAGGAAGAGAGCAGGGTAGGGGTTTGTTTCTCCAGAAGATTAAAGGAACATTAAGGAAATAGTAAGGGACGTTTTTTTTTTTTTTGACTAGCTTGTCTTGTGGGATCGGAAGCAACTTCAAGAGAGAAAAAGAAAAGGAACAATAATTAAGTAAATCACTATAGAGATGAGGAGAGAAGAGGAAGAGGGAGCGGGATGATAGAAAAGAGAAGAAGCAGGATTGGCAAGAGAATTGTGGGAGTCTTTCAACGAGAGCACTGATCAATGACATGGATGATGATGAGGAACGAACAGAACTGGAAGAGAAGAGTGAGGAGAGAACGTTGAAAGTTTTTTGTAACAGGTGAGAGGGATAAAAGAAACAGAGAGGAAGGTTGGGTTTAAACGAACTTTATTAATTAAAGGGACGCCATGGTAATAAATATGATTTTAAACTTGTGTATTTGTTTGGAACAAAAATTTCTCTCACATAAATTTTTAAATTTTTTATGAAAATTTTGGGTGAAAGTTCGTGTGCCAAGTATTTAGGCAAATTGTTGAATTTATGAAAAAGCAGGGAAGCGAAAATAATCATAGTTTTTTTTAATATATATAGCTTTTTTTTATTTT
The DNA here is from genome assembly GCA_015478945.1 of Trachelipus rathkii. Taxonomy (NCBI): domain Eukaryota; kingdom Metazoa; phylum Arthropoda; class Malacostraca; order Isopoda; family Trachelipodidae; genus Trachelipus; species Trachelipus rathkii. The sequence continues at coordinate 10,971 of JABUQX010091079.1, forward strand.
AATTTATGTATTATTAAAAAATTTATAATATATATACTTATAATATATAGTATATAAAAGGGGTTTTAAATTATAGTTTGTAAAAATTAATCTTTTAATTATAGACCTTATTTATATTATTATAAATTATATTTTTAAAATGTTATTAATGTAACTTTGTCACATTATAATATATTATATAATATATATATATATATAATATTATATAGTATTATAATTTAGCATATTTAAAGTGTTAATATTTATTTGAAGTTATCAGTATGACTTAACGTTATATTAAATTTCGTTAGGTCATAAAACACATAATGGGTAAATTATAAGTTCTCGTCAAGATGATTTAAATGCTTAAATTTATTAATATTTATTGATTTTATTTATTTATATTGATGTTAAATCACTTAAATATTAAAAATTATTTCATTTTATTATTATTATTTTTATGTCAAACTGCCTAACGAGATTTCAGAAATTCAGATTGATAAAAATTCATTATTGCATTGCATTAATGATGCATTCATAAATATGATTGTATGATAATCTATTATGTACTTCTAATATAATTATTTCTTATTATTTAGTCTATTTATTTATAATTTACAAATCATTTGGGTATTATAAATCGTTATTTTTATATATTTTTTTAGCTAAATTGAAACATTTGTTTTTTTTATTTTCATTCTTCCTTTCCAAAATTTTATGTTATTATAAATTAATTATATTTTTGAAATTGAAGGGATAGAATCGCAGCCCAATGTGGTTAATTCGTTATAACAAATAGGTTTCTTGTATAAGAGAATTTCTCGACAATAGTAATTTAAATACTTTAGTTATTTTCAATTAAATAAATCAGTTTATCTTAATATATTTTGTTACTTGACTTTAGGATATCATTAACATAAGAAGGAAATTCTCACACACTAATCTCAAACTTTCTATTATCAGTTATATTTATATTCGACCAGGGGGCCTTTTAATATGTCGTAGCATAGAGTTGGGAAAAAGATGCTAATTTAGATATAGTTAAACATGTATTTTCAGAGATTATTATAATAGTAAATGAAGTTAGGAAATAATTTTAGTATATATAATACTCTGAAGATAAGTAAGTTTATTAATCATGTATTAAAATTAAGTAGAGTTTAATAATTAAGATTACCTAAGTACTATTTCTTTGTTAAGTCGGATGAGGATAATTACGAGGATAGCTAAGATATTACAGTGACATCACTAATTTATATAATAGTTATTATAAATATTATTATATATATTTAATATATATATATATATAATATATATAATATATTATTAATATATAATATATATAATATTATATATAATATTATATATATATCATACATTTTAATTCTAATAATTAATAATTATATATATATATAATTAATATATATTATTACAATATATTTAATAATATTATATATTATATTAATAATAATAAATTAATATAATAATTATAATATTATATAGATTAAATATATGTATACTATATATTTAATATAAAATTAATAATTAATTATATAATTTATAAAATAATATATTTATTTTGGTGTTGTTTGTCAGCATCTGCAATCTACCACCATCATATATATATATATATATAGCGGGTTCCATTTTATATCGGGTGATTGGCGGTAGCCTATATAACCTTATAGGCCTAATTAAATAATCGACTTTAAAATGGGGTGGGGTTCCTGGCTTATACATGTTTTAATAATATTAGTCAATATAAGATAATTTGGGTGCAAATAATGAACTCAATTATCAGTATATATATATTACAATAACTAATATCTAGAAAGCTAAATATAAGAATGGTATTCTTACATCATAACTCATACGTATTATTACTTCACAATTAGAGGCAAAAATTCAACTTATTATATAAATTGAAGTGATATATATTATTACACTATTGCTGGTAGAGTGATTTTAAATGAAAGTAAAATTTAAGACATTATTTTATAAATAATTAAATGGGGATATATAATATATATTATACCTATATGTATTTTAAGAATAAGGATTTTAAATGGATACTCCATCATATTAAACATGATAACGTACATGATCACGTTAGACGATGACTCCAACATTTTATGTGAGTAATAATATTGGTATAAGGCGGAAAATAAATGAAAATAAAATTTAATATTGATGAACAGATATTAGGCGGGGGAATGATCAGATAACGGCAAAATTATTTATTAGCAGATGTAGGTAAGGTGAGAGGGTCCAATGCACTATAATAATATTATATGATATATATGGACTACTGTAAAGCGTAATATATTTGTATTTGAGCCTACCACACTCACTAGTGAACAATGAAAGGTATCATCACAGTGATTTTATGCTACTAGAGATCGTGCAGCAACTTGGCAGAGCAGGTAACGTCACCAGATTGTGCGATAAAGGTATATAGATAACTACTTCACTAACTATATAATTTGTTATCAGCTATTTTATATATTATTATATCTAATTTTGATATATACTACTGCTGATCACTACTGATTATCAAGTCATACAAGTACTAATCTATCTCTATGCCAACAATGAATCACCGTATAATCTTGTCGGAAAGCATGATACATAATTTATTATATACAATGGTTGATGTAGGTACATATGAACCTGTTGGTCAGTTCCAGTGTGTATATTTGTACCGCTGATGGGCACTGCCCCTCCGGAGGTAATTTTTTTTGAAAACTTTTGATATACTTTTGCATGTAGGCAATTATATGTCATGATGCTCTTCGTAGAGAAGTGTGTAAAAACGAAGAAAAGAGCGGGTCATTTTTTGGCCTCTCTGTCAGCGATTTCGTTGGTCCACTTACCACCTCATCGTTGAGACGTGGGTTTTGTGGTGGAGTGACATTTTAATCCTCTGGTTGTAATACAGGGTGAGCGCAAATGTTTTGACCAGGTGGACGCAAAATTTATCACTTAATAGAGGTCATTTTTAAGGTCATATGCTCGCCATTATTGGTAATTCTTATTACCAAAATTTCATTTTCATAGAGAGTGATTTGTTTGGGATACTCTTTAAGGTACATTTGGCTTTCCTGTTTTTTTTTTTTTTTTTGAGAAAATAATATTTTCACACTGAAAATGAATCCTCGCAAAAACAATATTAAGGGGTTATGTATTTTGTCTAAGAGGATGTGTTGGTGTAAAAGCAGACTCGAGAAATCCTTGTGATATGCCAATTTTCGTGGTGTATTATTAAAAGAACGGAAATAATTTAACGATATAAAATTAAATTGGTTGGGTTATTTCAGTGGTGAGTGACGTCGGGAGACTAATCAAATTAATTAAGGTATTGGTTTTAAATATAGCGGGGATAATATCTTATGTGCACTTTGGACAGGCTCTTGTGGTAGAGAGGTAGCGGTGGAATATTCTTAGAAAAAATTAGAGAACAATTTTTAACAGGAAGAGTTTGCTGTCGACATTAGTTTTAAGGGTTTAATAAATCCAGATTTAATTCTTTTGGGAGAAAGGAAATTACACTACTGTTATGAGACCATTAAAATAATTTTTTGCATACCATTAGGGATGCCATCTGTGGTAATAAAGGGTTTGTGGCATAATTGATCTGGGGAGAGGACGAATAAATGGTGGCATGGAGATTTACTATTTTTAATCCTACTCTTAGACTCCCTGTTTTTCTCCTAAACATTATAGTACTAACTCTACTACCATAGAAGGGATGTTTTCTCTTTGGGTGTTGACTCGTAGCAATATTGACATATGGAATCTCTTTGGATCGGTAATTTTGCATTGCTTGTTTTAACATTTAAAGAATAAAATTTTATGATAATAACGCCACTTCAAAAAACGCCAAAAAAAAAAAAAAAAAAAATTTTGTTGTGTTCATGAATAGCATGACGTAGCCACACTGATACATAGTCGTTGAGACTCATATATATAATTGTACTCAATATAAAAAGGTCCTAGTTAAACCCGAGGCCGCCTTATCGGGCCGGTCAATTTTAGTGTGTAATAATAGTTTTGAAATTATTATCCTATATGAATTTCAATGAAAATATCATTTATGAAGGAAGAGAGAATATATTAATTTGTGGTCAATCAATCGGGTGGCTTCGGGATATTTATTTTTTTGAATTTCAAAATCGGTGTGTGGTATTTAATTAGCTTCATAATTGGAAGAGCAGAAATTCTTACGGAAAACAAGTTAAAAATGTAAACAAAAATAAACTATTAACAATCTTGGGTATTCATAACATCAATAACATTCCCTCAAGATGGTTAAGAAAAAGATTGGCCAGTTTGATAGAATGGGGAAGTTCGCACTTCGGACAACCCCTGAATGGATTCTTGTCTGACAGAAGGATTTTAATAAAGAGATTCGGGGGAGCGTCTTCGGAAGCCAAGCGAGGTCGGAGTTTAAGGAAAACACCTAGTTTCTCCAAGTTGTGTCAAAACCTTTTATATAGGTCAAAAAAACGAGAATACGCAAGAACCATCCCACCACTTGAGAAGGCTTCCCAGATATCATGATTCAGTTCTAACAAGGGATTTGCGATTGAACGTAAATAAAATGGAAGTTTGAAAAAGCCTGGAGACTCTCCAGAACAGGGAGAAATATTGATGTGATCCATCTTTTTAGCTCAGGGTTGATAAGCCTTGCCTGAGAAATGTTTGTCTCTAAGTCAAACAGCTATTTTTCAAAGAAGGAACGTTGGTTTGTATCCACTCGTGTATCCCTTCGAAAGTTTTGTATCCAGTCCTTGTACCCTTCCAAAGAGGAAAAACACTAGATCATAAGATTTTTTTAATGAAAAGAGCGTTGATATATCAAGTCGTGTATCTTCTTCAGAACGTTTGTGTATCCAGACATGTATCTCCTTCAAGAGGAGAAACACTAGATCATAGGTTTTTTTCATAAAAGGAGCCTTGATGTATCAAGTCGTGTATCTCCTTCAGAAAGTTTGTGTATTCAGTCATGCATCTCCTTCAAAAGGAGAACCACTAGCGGAGAAATAAAGGTCGCACGTTTGACAAAATGAAGGTTTTCATAAAGGGCTTGATGTAATACAAAGTCGTGTATCTCTCCTCGAAAGTAAAGTTTGTGTACCATATCCTGTATCTCCTTCAAGTAAGAACATAGACATAGGTACTACTAGTATTAGTAGTTTTAAGTGTTAAGAACTGTTTTGAAATAAGTTGCAATCAGGATTATAGGGAATAGAATAAATTTTTAAACGTATGTAATTTAGTGATTTTATTTTTACTTATCTTAAGTACATAAATTAATACTATATATTAATTATATATATATATATAATATATATATATATATATATTATATATATATATATATATATATAAACATTATTAAAAAAACATAACTAACTTCTAATTTATTATATATTATTAATTTTATAATTTTTAAAATTTTAAGTTTGGAAGTACACTCATAAACACAGACGTAAATTAAAATATTTTATAATTATGTAAGCGTACGGAAATTAATTCAGTTATGCCAGCTTATATTAATTTATTTATTTGAATGATGTGCTATTGTGATCGCTCTCTAGCATGTTGATTGATAATTAAATAAATTAAAAATTTATAATAATGTATATTATTATATTTTGTAGGTGATATATCGTAGGTAGTGCCTATTGTGAATTCTTAAAAAAAAATGTTTTGTGTGTGATACGGTTATTTGGTTATATATATATAGTATATATATATATATATAATATATATATATTATATATATATATATATAATATATATATAATGATTATAGTATTATATATATTATATATATGTAATATATATATATATGTATAATATATTTATAATATAGGTAAGCATATATATATATATATTATATTATATATATATATATATAATATATATATATATATATATATATTATATAATATATATATATATATATATATATATATTATATATATTATATATATCAATAATTTATATGATATATGGAGTCGCTTTGTTCAATACTAACTATATAACGATATTTATTCAGTAGAGAATAAAAAAATTATGTAGAATATATATATATTATATATATATATATAATATATATATTATATATATATATATAGTATATATATAGTATATATATATTATATATATATATAAGTATTTATTATATATAGGTACCGTAAAAAAATAGGGGGAAATCGGTATCAAAAATTCGCGTTTTTTTTTTTAATGGAATCCTGAAAATTCGAAATTTTAAAAGTTTACATCTTTTACTTAATTGTTTTTTCTCAGATTTGGAGGTTTTGTTTAAATGTTATACATTAATGTGTACATTAATTAATAAGAAATATCGAGGATAAATGATTTTTAAAATTTTTTAAAAAAATTCCATTTTCAAAAAAATTGAATTCGGGGAAAAACCGGTCGAGTGGGCGTCGGGGTAGAAAAACGGTCATTAAATAATTATTATTACGCGTCTGTGTTTATCCAAACTGATAATTTTTAATTATAATTTAATGTTAAGTAGATTTTATTAATGTTATAGTATTAATTTGGATAGAAAACACAAGTCTAATTTATTTTGTAACGACATTTTCCATAAAACGTGAATTTAAGTCCATTGTTTGGATGTCTATTTTTAGAATTCGTTTTATGCTGATTAAGAAATTGAAAAAAAAAAGAATTATGACATTAAATTTTAATATTTCTAATAATAATATAATATTAACAATAATAATACTTTTAACAATATTGGTACTTTATATTACGAGTAGGCCTACGTATGCTATCATAACACTAACTTAAAAAAAAAAAAATTTTTTTGGGCATTTTTTGTAATGGCTTGTATTTCTTAACAACAAGCAAATACCAAAGTCATTATTGCAGGTGAAGGAACATCTAAGGTAGTAGTATAATTGTGTGAAACTTTCAGATTTTTAGCACTTACACCCATCAGAGAAATTAAGGTTCAAAGTTACCGATTTTCCGAAAAATTGATCCTATAGAGAAACCCCCTATAAATCTATTTAAAGGACTAACCAAACATCAAAATAAGATTTAAGTTAAACGCTTTTTTTCGAATATTTATCATACCGGATAGGATTTAATATCGTTACATTATTTCCTTCTTTTAATAATACACCGCCCACGAAAATGGAATTTTCTTCGATTTTTTTAATAAAACAATTTTTCGTGATTCATTTTCAATGGTGAAATTAATTATTTTCTCTCAAAAAAAAACAGGGAAAGGCAAATGTAACTTAAGTATCCCTGGACAAATCAAACGTCTCCATATGAAAATTTGTATATGGAAATTACACGCAAATATGGAGATTATGACATTAAAACTGTGTTAAGCTCTAATTTAAGTGATAAATTTTGTCTTCACCTGGTCAAACATTTTGGCTCACCCGCTGTTACAAGCAGAGTAAATCTACACAGAAACGAATGGTGGTTTTGAATTTCCAGGTATAACATTAACGCCACCATTGCAAAATTAAAAGTTTTCATAAAATTATCGAGGCGGGCCAACTTCGCATTATTTTTGGTAAACGGGAAAAAATGGTTGACGCCATATATATATATTATATATATTAATATATATATATATATATATATATAGTATATATAATATATATATATATTATACTATATATATATATATATAAATATATATTTTATATATATATAATTGATATATATAATATATATATAATTATTATTATATATATTATATATATATTACCTATATTATACTATATATATATTATATATATATATATATTATATATATATATATATATATATATATATATATATATATATATATATATATATTATATATATATAAATATATATATATATATATTATAATAATATATATATTATATATTAATAATAATAATAATAATATATATAATACAATAATAATAATAATAAAATTAAAATAATAAAATAATAATAAATAATAATAATATAATAATAATAATAATAATAATAATAATAATAATAATAATAATAATAATAAATAATATATAATAGTTTAGAACGTGTTACAAAACCGGAACTTACTTCATCCACATATTGTTTACGGATAAATCAGACCAAATCTATTGGTGTCCAAAATTTTGGTCAACTCTGGCTTTTAAAGGACAGGTAAGCCATGGAATTCCCTGCAAGAGATAAATAAATAAATAAATAAATAAATAATAAATAAATAATTTCAAAATAAAATTATAATGTACTGGTCTATAAATCTTTTTCTAAAAATTTTCATCAAAAACTTATTTTTTCAATTACCTGTAAATATTTTCTAAATATTCCAAGCGTGCTGTTTTGGCCGTCGTTTTACGGATTCCTGTTGTTTCAGCCAACGGCCCTGCCACGTCACCTCCCAAAAGACTTCCGTCAAGACTATTAGTTGCCATTTGTATATGGATTGCGATCTTCTGGCAACCCCATTTTGTTGAACTTCATTGGTCCCCTTTCCAAAGATCTTACTATTATTATTATATATATTATTATTATTATTATTCATTATTTTAATTATTATGATTTTATGATTATTATTATAATTATTATTATGAGTATTATTTCTTTTATTATAAGGTAAAAAGTTTACTTAACCGCGGCCTTACACAGGGAACGGGAGCTCGACTCAACAAAAAAAATTTTCACCAAGGTAGCCTCTATGATGCATAAATAGGATTGTTTGTACTGAGGGGCGGAAATGAAATTTTTTATTTCTGGACCTTTCCTGACGGCTGACTCTAACCGTAAGGTACCTATACGCTAATTTGCTTCGCCCCTGAAGAAGCAGTAGGTCAAAAAGAAAAAAAAATTCATGTTAAGCGCACTCTAAGAACATCTACTTTTATGTAATCTACATAGTATGCTACCTGTGAGAGTAAATGTTTTTGATCCGACACGCTCCCGTGGTCGCGTGTGGGCGTTTAAGTAACTTTGTAATTATTTATTATTTCTTTCATTATTCTTCTTCCCTAATTATTATTATTTATTCATCCTTATCTAATTATTATTCATTGGATTATTAGATTTTTTATTGATCTTATTTTTATTCACTCGAATGTATATAGCAATTAATAAACTATATCACGTAAATACTGAACCCTTAGGATGATCATATATATAAACGTATATCAGTTATAGGTATTAATATAATGCAATAAATATTAACTAATTGCTCACTTCACTCTGTCTCATAAACAAAAAATAGACTAGGAAAATAATCATATTTATATATAAATTATAATTATATCTTATATATATATATATATACTATATTATATTATTATGATTACTAACAGATGTTAAGTTTCCTGTATTCTATATAGCGTATCAATAACTATTGTTTACGCATACCTCATATGACTCTATATAAACTAGTTATATCAATCATTGCCCATGAAGTTGGAGAGGTGGTGTTATGAAAAATATATCACTATATATTCCATACGACCTTTATTTTTTCGTCAGGCACTCCAGCAAAGTTTATACATGACCGCGACTCCACGCTAGAAAAACAGCTCCAACACCGATACAGCAGGTGCACGGCAACCAGAATCACCAACTCCACACCTCTGGGCAACCCGATACTATTCCGTAAGAAACGGCAGTCCGCGACCGACTAATAGACCCCTTAGAGCTCGATCCCGCCCCAGACCTGAGATTGGGTAGAATCCAGCGTAAGAAGCGATCGCACCACGTGTTCCCCCCCCTATATCTCAGAGATGCTCTGTTATCAGATTAAAGTTATTGGGAGACGTTTTCTAAAAAAACTGTTAAAACAAAAATGGAATTTTAAGAAACATCCGAACTGGTTAAATATGGTTTTGAACAGTAGAGAGCCATTGCTTAGAGTGCTATGAAAAAAATTCGAAACAAAGCCAAAACAACGAGTGACAAAGCGAAGATCCTAGTACTTTTTGTAAATTTTTGGCGCACTGGTTTTCTCGCCATATATGCACACGTAGATTTGTTTTCTATAAATAAATATTAAATCAAGAAATCCAGACGTAATTCTCATAAAAACAAGCTGTGAGTGAACTTTACATTAGAAATTAGGAAAAGATTAGAAACAGTCAAAATGACCACCAATAATGGAGACCCACCATAATTGAAGGGGAAACGTATAATGTTTGTTGGGTGAAGAGAAGATCGTTAAAAGCTTCCAGTTTTTACGAAATTAAAAAGCTGCTGGGAGTATGAAGTGGTATGACATAAATACATATTTTCCAGTCTAGGAGAGGTTTTCGTTTTTTAGTGATCATATAGTAACTTATTCGAGGCGTGAAAACTAAATTTTATTAGAAGCCCTCATTTCCCACAGTTGCACTTTAAAAAGACTAAGATTGTTTAATTTCCATTTTTTTTAAGCATCTCTTGAGACAAATATGAACGTGGAATGTTATAATTTATTCTAGAGAAGATTTTTATTTCTCGGATGGAGCTCTTGAATTTTTTTAACTAACATTATGGGAAAATCACCTAGATACAGATTTTTTACTTTTGAAGATATCTAAAAGTTGCTAAAAATTTTAATAACTACTCCAATGTCAGCTGTTGAAGTTGAAAGATACTTTTCTAGAAAAAAATTAAAAACCGTTATTCGGAATACAATGGGGGAAGTTAGACTGAATAGCCTCGTTGCGCTTGCACCTGAAAGAGGTATTGCCCACAATTCATGTTTTGACAATCTTGTGAATGACTTATATGCAAATCAAAAAACGACAAGAATGAACTTCAGCTACAAATTACAAAAATTTACAATTTAATTATAAAGTAAAAAGTTTGAATAAATATTAATACAATAGAGAAAAACATGTTTTTTTGCGGATCCTGAAAATTTATAAGGTTTATTGACTGTTGAAAGCAGGCCTGCGGAGTCGTAAAATAACGAATAATGTAATGCTGCTTATAAAAATATCGTAAATTTGGCAATTTTTTTATTAACAATATTTGGCAGCGGCAGCGTTGCTTACAGGAATATCAAAACCGATTGATTTTAAGAAAAATATTAGCAAACATTTTTTTCGGTTTCCAACTATTTTTTTCGCTTACGAGAATAAAAAAAATATACCACTTTTTTTCGCAATGAATCTAATCTCCAAATGATATACGGTAAAGTACCGTAAAGACATAAAGATGCAGACGCAACACATTACAAACAAATATATTTCAGTTTCGGAAAGAAATGTATAACGTAATTATAATGAAAATAATTTTTATTTTTATTATAAAACAGCCATTATAAAATTAACAGTTCAATACTCTCAGTCTCAAGTGTACTTAAAGTTTAATTATAAACTTCATTACAATGGCGTTTTTTATATATAAAATTATAAAATATATATAATTTATTATTATATATATATATATATATATATATATATATATATATATATATATATATATATATATATATATATATATATATATATATATATATATATATATATATATATATATATTGTTTAATATTAATAGCGGAGTGAGGCAGGGATCTATTATGTCTCCTTGGTTATTAAATTTGTATATGGATGGGATTATGAAAGAATTAGAGATGGGGTGGTAGGAAATAGTAATAGAATGATGATGTTTGGAGAGTAGCAGCCCTTACCCTATTATATGTGGATGATTTGGTTTTGTTTGGTGAATATGAAGAGAGCTTGAGAGGATTGGTAGATAAATTTGGCAGGGTGTGTAAAAGGAGGGGTTTGAAAGTAAACGTAGATAAGGGTAAGATTATGGTTGTGAGTGAGGACAGTCCTCGGTGTGAAGTTATGTTAGATGGTGAACAGCTGGAACAAGTGTCTGAGTTTAAATATTTAGGATATATGTTGGATGAAAAGGAACGGATGATGCAGAGTGTAGTAGGAAAATTGTGAATGGCAGGAAGGTAGCAGGTGCAATTAAATCGTTGGTGGATGTGAAAGGACTAAGTCTTGGGTGCGCTAGGGTCTTCCATGAGGGTATCTTGTTACCTGTGTTAATGTATAGTAGTGAGGACTATAGTATGAGAACTATAGGTCTGGTTCAATGTGTACAGATGGACAATCTTAAGGGCGTGTTAGGTGTGAGAAGAATTGATAAAATGAGGATGAACGTATTAGAGAGTTGTGTGGTGCGAAGAAAGGGATAAATGAGAGAATAAATGAAAGTACGTTGAGATGGTTTGGTCATGTGGAAAGGATGAATGATAGTCGGTTGGTTAAGCGGATGTATAGTGGTGAGTGTGTTGGAAACCGACCGTTCAGAGACCGAAGAAAGTGGATTGAGTCAGTAAAGGAATGTCTGCAGGAGAGACTGTGAGTTTGGCAGAGGCAAGAGAGGAAGAAAAAGAATAGGAGTGAATGGCGGGATTTGTGAGGGGGTATGGTTGTGTCCTGGGCCAAGGGACGAACCCTACACTGACGATTTGTGAGGGGGATGGTGGTCGCGATCCCATGAAGCTCTAGGGTGGATTTTCTGACTGCGACGAGTTCTCACTAATAGGTATAGGCTGGGCTTTCTTTTCGTTGTAGTCATAGCCTTTCTACTACTTTTCTTTCCGATGCATGTCACGCACATTACCCCAGTCTTGGGGAAAAAGGTAGATGATAAATAAATTTTAGTTATATATATATATACTAGTATAAAGATATATATATATATATATATATATATATATATATATATATATATATATATATATATATATATATATATATATATATATATATATATATATATATATATATATATATATATGAATATTATATATTAAAAATTTGCAAGAAATAAAAATAAATTTCCCATTTTTAAATTCATAAAGGATTTTTAATTAAAATTAACAAGAATAATAATAATAATAATAATAATAATAATAATAATAATAATAATAATAATAATAATAATAATAATAATAATAATAATAATAATAATAATAATAATTATAAAAATTCTCGACTCAGACCTGACCCATTCTGCACAGGAATTCTCGACCTGACCTGACCTGGACTCCACTTGCACAGAATTTTCGACCTGACCGACCCCGGAAAATTGCACCACCCACGACTGACTCCACGACCTGACCTGCAGTCCTGGTTCTATCCTACCCCACCCCCCTATATATATATATATATATATATATATATATATATATAAATATAAGAAAGTTGTACAGCAATATAACAAATATATATATATATATATATATATATATATATATATATATATATATATATATATATATATATATATATATATATATATATATATATATATATAAAAAAGTTGTCTATCTATGTCAAATTTTTTATATTCGCGTGTGCGGATGGGGATTTAACATCCGCGGATGCGGATGTCAGATTTTTTACATCCGCGGATGCGGATGTTAATGTCACATCCGCGCGGATGCGGATGTCAGCACAAAATGATATATATATATATATATATATATATATATATATATATATATATATATATATATATATATATATATATATATATATATATATATATATATATATATATATATATATATTATATATATATATATATATATATATATAGCGTTTAACCTTTCTATAAATTTGAAAGTTTTCAGGATGCGGGACGAACCCAACTCGCTTTGTATCCCACCATCCACTTTCCCCAACCTCCACCCATCAGAAAGTGGCTTACAAAAATTATGCTCTTAACTTTGAAGTTATAATTTCTAATACTCAAAATTTATATGAGGTAAATTATGCTTTAAAAATAAAGGTTTTTCTGCCTTCTCGCCCAGAAGTCGCTTCTCATCGTAAATGAGACAAGCTGAGCTAAATAATTGTTCACTTGCAACACTGCAACAACATAATTATTTGAATTACTTTATAAATTTTAAAACAAAATCAGCTTTTCATTACAAATAAATAATAAAGATAAAATTAAAAAAAAAACTATTTTATTGAAGTATATGGAAATTGTAGAAATATATATATATATATATATATATATATATATATATATATATATATATATATATA
>JABUQX010091079.1:30000-36935 GCA_015478945.1 Trachelipus rathkii
TTACTTACATAAACAAACAAAAATCAAGGGAACATTATACATTTTATATTAAAATGGTTTTAAGAACGTAAACAATATCGTTATTCATGTATAGTAGTTAGAGTAGTGGGACTTCTTGGTTCTTACAGTAAAGTCAAATAATGTATCGAATGTAAGATTTTAATTATACGGATGCGGATAGAGTGTGAATTTCTGATTTCCACAATTGCTGATACTTTCCATCTTTAATAGGTATGTGTTTCAGGCAATTCAGTATTTCATATTGTAGTTACAAGTGAAACACCATCACATTAAAATCTAATTTTTTGTTATAGTTACAATTCAAATACCTAAGATAAGAAAATTGCTTTAAAGCTCTTTAACATATGTTTCCGAACCAGACTTTTTTTTAAAGAATTTCAAGGATATAAAAAGTACTTACGGAAGGGCAGTAATGAAGAAAAATGACCAACGGGAAAGAGGTACTGCATGAATCACGTGATTTGAGAAAAAAAATGTAAAAAAAAAATGTTAAGAACAAAAATTGCAAATCTACCCCCAAAGTTTAAAAATGATAGTGTAAGAGAACCCAGGGAGAATGAAGGGTAGGAAGTAGGGTCTACGGTGGTTTTTATTACTATTTTCCTAAATTACAACATATTTCTGACTTTTTCTGCAAGTTTCATAGAAATCTGCTAAATGCGCAAGGATTAATGTTATATATATATATATATATATATTAATATATATATATATATATATATATAATAATTATATATTATAATTTTATATATAGTATATATATATAGTATATTTAAATATATTATTATATATATATTATATACTATATATATAATATATTTATATATATATATATATATATATATATATATATATATATATATATATATATATAATTATGTGTGTGTGTGTGGTGTGTGTGGTGTGTGTGTGTGTGCTGTGTGGTGTTGTGTGTGTGTGTGTGTTTAGTTCATAATCGAACTCAGAGCATCTCATCCTGTATTTTATTACAATGAGGAAGCTTCTCTAATTATAATACCTTTATCCATTTTTTTTTCCTCGAATTGAGATATCAAGATATCATAGTGCATTACGCCTCATGGATTTTAATTGAAATGATATCTAACAAATCTAAATATATATACAATAAAGTGTTTGCCACTTTAAAGTATGTGCACATTCAATTCGTAGGTTTATTGAACGAAGATTATTCTTTCTTTAATTATCATGTTTTCTAAACATATCATATTTTAAATTATTATCATTACCTCAATATCTCACGGTTCTTACTTAGGGCAACTGTTTCTCCTCCATTTTCATTACATTATTAACTTTATTTACATATGAAAGAATGCAGAAATCATAACAATAAATAGCACCAACCAAGACACAGTTGAGATTATTTTACAACACACAATCTTTTTTTTTATTCGACGCAATAGACCATTACCATATAGGGCAATAATAAATACGCATTTAAGTTTTAAATCTCAAGAATCGAACAAAACAGCTTTTACATCAGTCTTCACATGTAAAAAAGCTTCATTAGGAATCACTACAACAAGTAAATAAAATGCTCCGCCCACTTTTAGATAACATTTAATGCCTCGATAAGTGTTATATTTATATATATATATATATATATATATAGATATTATAATTATATATATATATATATATTATATATATATATATATATTATTTATATATATATATATATAATATATAATATATATATATAATATATATTATATATATATATATAATATTATACATATATATTATAATATATATATATATATATATAATATATATATATATATATATATATAAAAATATATATTATTTTATAATATATATATATATATATTATATAATTATATATATGTATATTAGACTTTTCCATTCTAAATGGTGCATATGGATTTTTCATGAAACTTACAGGAAATATTTGAAATAGAATAAAATAGAATAAAATAAATAAAAACAATGTTGTTCTTCAAGAGAACAAAGAAAATTCAAAACTTGATCTTTATTGAGAAAAAATTTGTATGTGCAACATTAGTAAGAATAATATATATATATACTATATATATATATAGTATATATTATATATATATTATATATATATTATATATATATATTATATATAGTATATATTATAATGGGGGGGTGCAGGGGTACAGTAACTCGTATACACGAGGTACACACCACAGCAATAAGGATACATGTTGGGGTAGGGGACCGAACTCTCTAAGACACCAAGTGGGATCCCTAAAACTTTAAGATAGGGTGCAACCCTCTGATGGGGTGCATCCATACGATAACTCGTTCTACGGACAAGGTAACACCACTCACTAAAGTATACCAAGTTTCAAAGGGATTATTATTATTAATTATTATTATTATTATTATTTATTATTTATTATTTTTATTATTATTATTATATATTATTATTATTATTTATTATTATTATTATTAATTAATTATTATTATTATTAAGAGACTCAAACAATCAAAAATATTTGGATTGATTAAACAATTTTTTGGGGGGTGGGGTTCAACCCCCTCAACGCCTCCTGGCTCACGGCCATGATATATATATATATAATACTATAAGTATATATATATATGATATATATATATATAATATATATATATATATATATATATATATATATCTATATATATATATATATATATATATATGTATATATAAGTATATGTATATTATATATATATATAATATATATATACTATTATATATATCATATTAATATATATATATATATATTATATATATATTAGATATATATATACATATCTATATAAATATATCTATAAATATCATAATATATTATATAATATATATATAATATATATATATATATATTATATTGGATATAATATCGAAGATGAATACCGAGAGATGTTTGACTATTATGAGCAACAGGCAAGTGCCCCACAGTGGTAGCAGCTCATACAAATCCGATCGTCCAGCTGAAGCTATTTTATCGTAATCGCGTATCTGCTGATTCCGCTCTTCATACCAGCATATAAATTGGCAAAATTCTGATGGAAAATCTGAACTAAGGTCCTTTGAATAAACAACAAGTCTTGTAGTAGCAGCATCGATATCTTCATCAGACATAGATTCATACTGAGTCAAAACACCAAGCCTCTGCAGCACTCTAGAATATGCCTCAATACGTTTCAGCAGTGCATTTTTTAGTTGATCGATGATGACATTAAAGGTGTTGATTTTAAATTTTCCTGGCTAAAAAAACATCTGTAGCATCTCCTTCATCACTAACATTCCTCTTCCGTTTAGGCACTCACCGACGATCGGATTTGTATGTGCTGCTGCCACTGAGTGCACTTGCCTGTTGCTCATAATAGTCAAACTTCTCTCGGCATTCATCTACGAATTTATCCAAGCTGTTCAGCAAACCAACAGCTGGTGTTAATTCGATGGTCGGAGCCTTGCAGTATATTTTACTACAGCAGTTGACAACAGCAGGAAAATGATTTATTCCAAGTTCCACATGTAAGGCATGCTTCAAATGGTGGTCCATATTTTTTGCCAGTTCACCTGCTTCATTTTTGAGCGCCAGTTCTGAAGTAGCAATCCTCTGAATCTCCTGGAGAGCCACTTTTAAAACCGATCGTTACTATGAAATTGCTTTTGTGGCATCAGATGAGCAGCCCACAGAGTATCACGATGGTGGTTTCGGAACGCAGGCATCAGGTTTTTGAAACATGGTTTAACAACAATGCAACATGTGTTGAATGCAAAAAGAATGAATACAACGCTCAGGAATTGAAAAAATTTTAATAAAAGAGATGAACTGCTATCACGAGATATAGATCTAGCAACTGTCAAATTAAATTTAGGCAAAGTGACTCTTCTTGTTTTTCAAAGTTTGCTGCGTAACATTAAATTTACACAGACATATTCTGGCTTAATTCCGTAAGTTGACCAGTGCAATTTTCTAAAGAGAGTTGCAATGCTCCTTTGAAGATTACAGAAGTGTGTTGGAAATGCATGCATCGATATTAAAAAAAAAAAAGTCTTGTAATTTATGCACACATTTACACAAGAATTAATATAATTTACTATAATATAATATATATATTAATTTATATATATATCTATATTATATTATTATATATATATATATATATTATATATTATAATATATTATATATATATAATATAAATATATATATATTTAATATATATATAAATATATATATATATATATTATATATATAGATATATAATTTTATTTATATATATTAATATAATATATATATATAATAGATATATATATTATATATTATATATAATATATTATAATATAATTATATTATTATTATAATAATACCACAGGGTAAATGCACAGCAGGCTGGCGTACATGCTGGCAGCGAGCTCTCTGTAGCATTCGCATTTAATGCGCGCTGTGCGCTGCGTTGACATAAAAGAACCCGTACTGCACCGCCCGCGCGGCAGCGCGCATTAGAACCCGAGCGGTACTGCATGCAATGTATCCACTGCTGTGCAGTTACCATTGGTATTCGTTAGTTAAAAAATAAGTCAAATATATACGTAATTATTAAAAAAAAATTCTTAAAGTAAAATTTATGCCAAATGTAGCACAAGTTCAAATTTTAGAGATTTTATTTATTTTGTTATTAAATTTATTTTAATTAAAACATATTAAAATATTTCACAATGTATGTTAATATATTTATACTGTGAATATAGTATATATTATAATATATATATATAATATATATATATATTATTTATATATATATAATATATATATATTATAATATTATAATATATATTATATATATTATATATATTCTATATTATAATATATAGTATATATATATATATATATATATATATATTATATATATATATAGGTAATATATATATATATATTTGAACATATTTCCACATTTTTTAAAAATTTTATGTAAATTTAACTGAAGCCAAAGTCACTCTTTACGTGTTCGAGCAAACTATAGTTATATATATATATGGGTAACAACGAAGGTAAATTTTGCTGGTCAGTCCTCCCGAAAGCAAATGCTGTAACAGAAAACAACTATAAACAGGTTTTACAGGAACAATAAATAAAATTTTATTAATCAGAAGACATTTTTTAGATTCAATGAAAGTTAAAAAATAAATAAAAAATAACGCTTTTGAAAAAATTTTAAATTGTTAAAAATGTTGGAAAATCTGTATGATAATGATAAATATTCTTTTGAAGAAGAACGATGGAGCTACATCGCTTAACGCAGTGAACGTCAAAAGATGCAAATGTCGATTTTTTTTTAACTACAAAGATATCCCAAGGGTAAATTTACAAAGATGGACAGAGTCGGGTTTCTCGGCCTACCCGGTGGACGATGGGGGGAATTCGTCCCCTCTGTCCCTCGTCGGCTGAACCCCCGTAAAAGGAAATAAAGGGAAAATAACATTTTTCCAGAGCATAAATAAAAACAATATTTGGCAAACTCCTGCTCTTTGGAACTACTGCCGAAATGAAAGGTTGATGAGAGCGTACGCTTCCAAGGTGATTAAAGAAAGGCCTTTTTTTTTCGTGCTGCAGACAAAGATTATACTAATTATTTAGGGTTTATTAATAAATATTAGAATAAAATAATTTTTTTCCTAAGTTTCATCGATGAAATTGCCTTGCTGAAATAAAAAATGTTATTGTATTTTCCTGTAGTAGCTGTTATAAGTTTTTTAGTTACATCATGATGCTTCGGGAGGCTGGCAAATTTATGCTATATCCTTTATTATATATATATTGATCTTATTATTTTTATTATTATTTTTTTTTGTCCATAGTATAGATATAGGTAAATATATTTTATACTAGTGCAGTTTCCCGAAGCCCGACTGCAACCCGGACGGGCACACAGGCGCATATGCATCGTTTCCCGAGTCCGTTTGCGCACTTCTACGTCATGTTAACGTCACAGTCAGTGGGCAGTTGGTAACTCCTCGATTTCGGGAATTAATAACGGGCGGGCTTGCGGAAGGATACTTTGTTTACAAACAATTTTCTTTACAAAACATGTGTTGGACATGGCTTGCCAAAAAGTTTTTTTTAATATTTTAGTTTAACTTTTATATTAAAGGATTCTAATATATCGTATCATTTCATAAGAAATAGATAGCACTATAAAGTATGAGAACGTAATTGTTACAGTTGGGTCAGCTGATCCGACGGGGCGTGCTCGGCCCGTTTCAGAGTAGCCTCAATTTCGTGTTCTTCTCAAGTTCTTTATATAATTTTCTTTCAATTCGAAACGCGTTTCCGAGTCGATATTGGCACACGGGCTGATACTCGGTCTTTCGAGAAACCGCAGCTCACTGTGTCTTAGCTGTCTGGAACACTATGGAAAGGTGTTCGGAAGTATATAGAGTTAGGGTACATCCTGGCACTAATCCGCTTATCTCAAATGTACCGGTCAGTTGGGCAGGCTATGATCTTTCATGGGGTTTAGGTTGGAATTAGGATCCAGAGGGGGTCTGCCGCCCTACGATTATTAGTTTTTGCAATGGTGGGGGAGGATTTCTTAGGTTTAGATTCTTACTAGGTTCTCAAGACCTCGCCAATGCGCGGAATCCAGGCAGAAAGTGTTCAATTAGTGATTTTGCTATCGTTCCTGAGCGGACCCAGGGCTAAAGGGGGACCTGCTGGAGGTTCCCACCAGGAAGCCCTCACAATCTCATCAAGTAAGTAAAGTGAAGGCTGTTCGGATAATCGGCATTCCCTGTCTTCACGACCATTCCACCAATGGAGTTTGTCTGGACGTGTTTGCTTAACTGGTTATTTCTTCTGCTTCCTATAAAGCATCAATTGTAATTTTTATAATATTTCTAATAGCATTTTTTTTAACC